>CM068357.1:2080161-2094563 GCA_034769755.1 Odontamblyopus lacepedii
AGGAGGATTTCCAAATATGGACCTGGCTCCAGATTCACTCCTGTAACCGTGGCAACAGGAGCCTCATCTGAGCGAAACTGTGGAGACGTCACTCACTCACTTAGACTCAGAGACACAGGATATTGTCTCCACCCAGGACAGCTCCGTCATCATTAAATATGCTGATGACATCACCATCTCGGGCCTCATTAAGGGGTCACTGACACCCTTGTCTATGGAGAGGAAAACGACCTTGTCCTTAATGTAGACAAGAGCAGGGAGCGTGTGATAGAAGAAAAGCCTCTCACCCTGAAGGGCGCTGAGGCCACAGCCATGTTCCTGGGCCTAGTTTTAACATCAGACCTGAGCTGGACTACAAATACCACCTCTACTGTAAAGAAGCTCAGCAGCGCCTGTACTTCAGAGAGGGATAAAGTCTGCAGAGAGAATCACAGGGACTAAACTCCCGTCCATGACCACAGTCTACACACAGCAAAAAGAAGCTCAGTCCATCCTCAGAGACATTCAGCACCAGCCTCACGACTCTAAACACAAACCTACAGCCCGAGACACAAACCTACAGCCTGAGACACAAACCTACAGCCTGAGACACAAACCTACAGCCTGAGACACAAACCTACAGCCTGAGACACAAACCTACAGCCTGAAACACAAACCTACAGCCCGAGACACAAACCTACAGCCTGAGACACAAACCTACAGCCTGAGACTCAAACCTACAGCCTGAAACACAAACCTACAGCCTGAGACACAAACCTACAGCCTGAGACACAAACCTACAGCCTGAAACACAAACCTACAGCCTGAAACACAAACCTACAGCCTGAGACACAAACCTACAGCCTGAAACACAAACCTACAGCCTGAAACACAAACCTACAGCCTGAAACACAAACCTACAGCCCGAGACACAAACCTACAGCCTGAGACACAAACCTACAGCCTGAAACACAAACCTACAGCCTGAAACACAAACCTACAGCCTGAGACACAAACCTACAGCCTGAGACACAAACCTACAGCCTGAAACACAAACCTACAGCCTGAAACACAAACCTACAGCCTGAGACACAAACCTACAGCCTGAGACACAAACCTACAGCCTGAGACACAAACCTACAGCCTGAAACACAAACCTACAGCCTGAGACACAAACCTACAGCCTGAGACACAAACCTACAGCCTGAGACACAAACCTACAGCCTGAAACACAAACCTACAGCCTGAGACACAAACCTACAGCCTGAAACACAAACCTACAGCCCCAGACACAAACCTACAGCCTGAAACACAAACCTACAGCCTGAAACACAAACCTACAGCCCCAGACACAAACCTACAGCCTGAAACACAAACCTACAGCCTGAAACACAAACCTACAGCCTGAAACACAAACCTACAGCCTGAAACACAAACCTACAGCCTGAGACACAAACCTACAGCCTGAAACACAAACCTACAGCCCGAGACACAAACCTACAGCCTGAAACACAAACCTACAGCCTGAAACACAAACCTACAGCCTGAGACACAAACCTACAGCCTGAAACACAAACCTACAGCCTGAAACACAAACCTACAGCCTGAGACACAAACCTACAGCCTGAGACACAAACCTACAGCCTGAAACACAAACCTACAGCCTGAGACACAAACCTACAGCCTGAAACACAAACCTACAGCCTGAGACACAAACCTACAGCCTGAAACACAAACCTACAGCCTGAGACACAAACCTACAGCCTGAAACACAAACCTACAGCCTGAGGCACAAACCTACAGCCTGAGACACAAACCTACAGCCTGAAACACAAACCTACAGCCTGAGACACAAACCTACAGCCTGAAACACAAACCTACAGCCTGAGACACAAACCTACAGCCTGAAACACAAACCTACAGCCTGAAACACAAACCTACAGCCTGAAACACAAACCTACAGCCTGAAACACAAACCTACAGCCTGAGACACAAACCTACAGCCTGAAACACAAACCTACAGCCTGAGACACAAACCTACAGCCTGAAACACAAACCTACAGCCTGAAACACAAACCTACAGCCTGAAACACAAACCTACAGCCTGAAACACAAACCTACAGCCTGAAACACAAACCTACAGCCTGAGACACAAACCTACAGCCTGAGACACAAACCTACAGCCTGAGACACAAACCTACAGCCTGAGACACAAACCTACAGCCTGAGACACAAACCTACAGCCTGAGACACAAACCTACAGCCTGAAACACAAACCTACAGCCTGAAACACAAACCTACAGCCTGAAACACAAACCTACAGCCTGAAACACAAACCTACAGCCTGAAACACAAACCTACAGCCTGAAACACAAACCTACAGCCTGAGACACAAACCTACAGCCTGAAACACAAACCTACAGCCTGAGACACAAACCTACAGCCTGAGACACAAACCTACAGCCTGAAACACAAACCTACAGCCTGAAACACAAACCTACAGCCTCAGACACAAACTCACACTTTTAGAACAGTTTTAGTCACAGTGAGACTTTTGGCCAGTGCATCAAAACTATTAAATACATCATATTTCTGATTCTTACAGGAGTTTTTATTTATTTATTGATGTTTGTTGATGTTCTGTTTTTCCACCACTGACTGGAGTATATTCAGACAAGCAGCCACATACAATAATTCTGTTGACCTTCAGGAATATACAGAGTCAGTCACGTCCTACATGAGGAAGTGCATGGATGATGTCACGGTCACAAGGACTATCACCATCCGAGCAAATCAGAAGCCGTGGCTGACAGGAGAAGTCCACAGGCTCTGGAGGGCTTGGAACGTGGCCTTCAAAGCTGGGGACATGGCCGGCCTGAGGACAGCCAGGGCCAATCTGGCACGTGGCATCAGGGCGGCAAGGAGGCAATACTCCAAGAGGATCGCGGGCCGGTTCAGGGACAGCAGGGACACCAGGAACCTGTGGAGAGGAATTCAGTCCATCACGGACTACAGGCCCTCTCCGCAGACCTGCGACAGCTCCACCCCTCTGCTGCTGAACCAGCTCAATGACTTCTTTGCCCGCTTTGAGATAAACAACAGCACTGCGGCTCAGAAAACTCCACCCCCTCCCGGCGACCAGACGCTGACACTTTCACACAATAGTGTGAGACGTTCCCTCAAAGGGATAAATGCACGGAAAGCCCCTGGCCCCGACAACATCCCTGGTCGTGTCCTGAGAGACTGTGCTGTGGAGCTCACTGATGTCTTCACTGACATCTTCAACATCTCACTGAGCCAAGCTGTTGTCCCCACGTGCCTCAAGACCACCACCATCATCCCAGTCCCGAAGAAGCCGACTCCCACCTGCCACAATGACGCCCGCCCGGTTGCACTCACTCCCATCCTCATGAAGTGCTTTGAGCGGCTTGTCATGCAACACATCAGGTCTTCCCCCCCCTCACCCTGGATCCCTTCCAGTTTGCATATCGGTCTAATCGCTCTACCGATGATGCCATCTCCATCGCCCTCCACTCAGCCCTCACCCACCTGGAGACCAACAATTCACACGTCAGAATGCTGTTCATCGACTTCAGCTCAGCATTCAACACCATCATCCCCCAGCAGCTCATCCACAAACTGGACCGAATGGGACTCAGCACCTCCCTGTGTAACTGGCTGCTGGACTTCCTGACGGGGAGACCACAGTCAGTTCAGGTAGGAAACAACACATCCAGCACGGTCGTGATGAACACAGGGGTCCCCCAGGGATGTGTGCTGAGCCCCCTCCTCTTCACCCTTCTTACACAGGACTGCATCCCAACATCCAGCTCCAACCTTTTCATTAAGTTTGCGGATGACACAACTGTGCTCGGTCACATCCACAACAACGATGAGACGAGCTACAGGAGTGAAGTAAACAGGCTAGCCACGTGGTGTAAGGACAACAATCTCCACCTGAACGTGGAGAAGACGAAGGAGATTGTTGTGGACTTCAGGAGAGGGCACACCCAGCATGCTCCACTCACCATCAACGGTGCTGCAGTGGAGCGAGTGAGCAGCACCAAGTTCCTGGGTGTGCACATCTCTGAGGACCTCTCCTGGAGCAGCAACTCTGCATCACTGGCCAAAAGAGCCCAGCAACGCCTTTACTTCCTCCGCAAACTGAAAAGAGCAAGAGCCCCGACCCCCATCCTCCGGACATTCTACAGAGGCACCATTGAGAGCATCTTATCCAGCTGCATCACGGTGTGGTACGGCTCTTGCACCGTGTCCTGCAAAAAGACTCTGCAGCGCATCGTCAGAGCAGCTGAGAGGATCATCGGTGTCCCTCTCCCCCCTCTACAGGACATTTATCACTCCCGCCTCACCCGCAAAGCCATCAGGATTGCAGGTGACCCCACCCACCCATCTCACAGCCTCTTCAGCCCGCTGCCATCAGGGAGGAGACTGCGGAGCCTCCAGGCCAGAACCAGCAGGCTCCGGGACAGTTTCTTCCACCAGGCTGTCAGAGGACTTAACTCTCTCCCTGCCCTACCCCCACTTTTCCCCTCTGCCCCCCCTCGGCCCCCTGTCACCCACTAGAACACTGTGAACTCTGATGCACTACCTCACTTTTTTCACTTTTTTACATTATATGGACAATCAGTGACTGTTATTCATACATTTTAGCACTACCTCCCTTTTTATCTGTAAATATTGTTTTGTCTATTGTGTCTGTTTACTTTGGTTACATTTTTGTCTTGTTTGCACATTTTTGTTGTTTGCACATTTGTTTTATACTTGAATTTTTTTATTGGAATGTTTTTAATGTTTGCACTGAGGTGGGGGACGACAGCAATTTCATCTGTGCTATATATATTTTGTATGTATATGCACATGTGACAATAAAGGAAATTGAATTGAATTCTGTTTTTTATTATGGACTCGGTGGGCAGATGCAGGTCTAAACCAGGTCTAAACCAGGTTTAAACCAGGGCTAAACCAGGTCTAAACCAGGTCTAAACCAGGTCTAAACCAGGTCTAAACCAGGACTAAACCAGGACTAAACCAGGTCTAAACCAGGACTGAACCAGGACTGAACCAGGACTAAAACCAGGTTTAAACCAGGTCTAAACCAGGTCTACACCAGGACTAAACCAGGACTGAACCTGGACTGAACCAGGACTGAACCTGGACTGTTACCTGGCAGGCCGCGGTCTCCCCGGTCTCCCTTGGGCCCCTGGGTGCCCTTGCAGTGGGAGCAGATGCAGTACCAGGGGATCTGGGCGTCGGGCGGCATTGGCACGGGCGACTGCAGCAGCATCTGGCAGTACGACTCCATGGCCTCGTCCGGCACCACCGTGGAGTTCAGGTCCGGGTTCGGCACGAAGCTGCTGAACGGGTCGGCGTAGGTCCCCCGCACGGCCACCAGGGGGAGCAGCAGAGGCAGGAGCACGGCCACGGACAGCATGGTCTGAGGAGGCAGGGACAGAGTCAGATGCCCTCCCGTCCTCCCGGAGCCGGAAACAAGGGCTGGACTAGGACTAAACCAGGACTGAACCAGGACTAAAATCAGGACTAAACCAGGACTGAACCAGGACTAAAATCAGGACTAAACCAGGACTGAACCAGGACTAAAACCAGGACTAAACCAGGACTGAACCAGGACTAAAATCAGGACTAAACCAGGACTAAACCAGGACTAAACCAGGACTAAACCAGGACTTAACCAGGACTAAAACCAGGACTAAACCAGGACTGAACCAGGACTAAAATCAGGACTAAACCAGGACTGAACCAGGACTAAAATCAGGACTAAACCAGGACTGAGCCAGGACTAAAATCAGGACTAAACCAGGACTAAAATCAGGACTAAACCAGGACTAAAATCAGGACTAAACCAGGACTGAACCAGGACTAAAATCAGGACTAAACCAGGACTGAACCAGGACTAAAATCAGGACTAAACCAGGACTGAACCAGGACTAAAATCAGGACTAAACCAGGACTGAGCCAGGACTAAAATCAGGACTAAACCAGGACTGAACCAGGACTAAAATCAGGACTAAACCAGGACTGAACCAGGACTAAAACCAGCACTAAACTAGGACTAAACCAGGAATAAATAAAAACTAAAACCAGAATTAGACACAAAGACCAAACCAGGACTAGACAAGGTCTGAACCAGGTTTAAATCAGGACTGAACCAGGACTTAGCCAGGACTGAACTAAGGCGAAAAGAGGACTAAACCAGGCATATCAGATGCCCTCCCACCTGTCACTGATGTAGAGATTTTTCAAAATAAAAGCTCAAAATCAGCACCATGGACAGCTCCTCTCACACTCACAACTGTGACACTAGACCAGGTTCAGTCCTGGTTTAGTCCTGGTTCAGTCCTGGTTCAGTCCTGGTTTAGTCCTGATTTTAGTCCTGGCTCAGTCCTGGTTTAGTCCTGGTTTAGTCCTGGTTCAGTCTGAGTTCAGTCCTGGTTTAGTCCTGATTTAGTCCTGGTTTAGTCCTGGTTCAGTCCTGGTTTAGTCCTAGTTCAGTCCTAGTTCAGTCCTGGTTCAGTCCTGGTTTAGTCCTGATTTTAGTCCTGGTTTAGTCCTGATTTTAGTCCTGGTTCAGTCCTGGTTTAGTCCTGGTTTAGTCCTGGTTCAGTCCTAGTTCAGTCCTGGTTTAGTCCTGATTTAGTCCTGGTTTAGTCCTAGTTCAGTCCTGGTTTAGTCCTGGTTCAGTCCTGGTTTAGTCCTAGTTCAGTCCTGGTTTAGTCCTGATTTAGTCCTGGTTTAGTCCTAGTTCAGTCCTGGTTTAGTCCTGATTTAGTCCTGGTTCAGTCCTGGTTCAGTCCTGGTTCAGTCCTGGTTTAGTCCTGATTTTAGTCCTGGCTCAGTCCTGGTTTAGTCCTGGTTTAGTCCTGGTTCAGTCCTAGTTCAGTCCTGGTTTAGTCCTGATTTAGTCCTGGTTTAGTCCTGGTTTAGTCCTGGTTTAGTCCTAGTTCAGTCCTAGTTCAGTCCTGGTTTAGTCCTGATTTTAGTCCTGGTTTAGTCCTGATTTTAGTCCTGGTTCAGTCCTGGTTTAGTCCTGGTTCAGTCCTAGTTCAGTCCTGGTTCAGTCCTGGTTCAGTCCTGGTTTAGTCCTGGTTCAGTCCTAGTTCAGTCCTGGTTCAGTCCTGGTTCAGTCCTGGTTTAGTCCTGGTTCAGTCCTAGTTCAGTCCTGGTTTAGTCCTGATTTTAGTCCTGGTTCAGTCCTGGTTTAGTCCTGGTTCAGTCCTAGTTCAGTCCTGGTTTAGTCCTGATTTAGTCCTGGTTTAGTCCTAGTTCAGTCCTGGTTTAGTCCTGATTTAGTCCTGGTTTAGTCCTAGTTCAGTCCTGGTTTAGTCCTGATTTAGTCCTGGTTTTAGTCCTGGCTCAGTCCTGGTTTAGTCCTGATTTTAGTCCTGGCTCAGTCCTGGTTTAGTCCTGATTTTAGTCCTGGTTCAGTCCTGGTTTAGTCCTGATTTTAGTCCTGGTTCAGTCCTGGTTTAGTCCTGGTTCAGTCCTAGTTCAGTCCTGGTTCAGTCCTGGTTTAGTCCTGGTTTAGTCCTGGTTTAGTCCTGGTTCAGTCCTAGTTCAGTCCTGGTTTAGTCCTGATTTAGTCCTAGTTCAGTCCTGGTTTAGTCCTGATTTAGTCCTGGTTTAGTCCTAGTTCAGTCCTGGTTTAGTCCTGGTTTAGTCCTGGTTTAGTCCTGGTTTAGTCCTAGTTCAGTCCTGGTTTAGTCCTGATTTAGTCCTGGTTTAGTCCTGGTTTAGACCTGATTTAGTCCTGGTTTAGTCCTTGTTTAGTCCTGGTTTAGTCCTGGTTTAGACCTGGTTTAGTACTGGTTTAGTCCCGGTTTAGTCCCGGTTTAGACCTGGTTTAGTCCTGGTTTAGACCTGGTTTAGTCCTAGTTCAGTCCTTGTTTAGTTCTGGTTTAGTCCTTGTTTAGTCCTGGTTTAGTCCTGGTTTAGTCCTTGTTTAGTCCCGGTTTAGACCTGGTTTAGTCCTGGTTTAGTCCTTGTTTAGTCCCGGTTTAGTCCCGGTTTAGACCTGGTTTAGTACTGGTTTAGTCCCGGTTTAGTCCCGGTTTAGACCTGGTTTAGTCCTGGTTTAGTCCTTGTTTAGTCCTGGTTTAGTCCTGGTTTAGTCCTGGTTTAGTCCCGGTTTAGACCTGGTTTAGTCCTGGTTTAGTCCTGGTTTAGTCCTGGTTTAGTCCTTGTTTAGTCCCGGTTTAGTCCCAGTTTAGACCTGGTTCAGTCCCGGTTTAGTCCTGGTTTAGTCCTGGTTTAGTCCTGGTTTAGTCCTGGTTTAGTCCTGGTTTAGTCCTGGTTTAGACCTGGTTTAGTACTGGTTTAGTCCCGGTTTAGTCCCGGTTTAGACCTGGTTTAGTCCTGGTTTAGTCCTTGTTTAGTCCTGGTTTAGTCTTGGTTTAGTCCTGGTTTAGTCCCGGTTTAGACCTGGTTTAGTCCTGGTTTAGTCCTGGTTTAGTCCTGGTTTAGTCCTTGTTTAGTCCCGGTTTAGTCCCAGTTTAGACCTGGTTCAGTCCCGGTTTAGTCCTGGTTTAGTCCTGGTTTAGTCCTGGTTTAGTCCTGGTTTAGTCCCGGTTTAGTCCCAGTTTAGACCTGGTTCAGTCCCGGTTTAGTCCTGGTTTAGTCCTGGTTTAGTCCTGGTTTAGTCCTGGTTTAGTCCTTGTTTAGTCCCGGTTTAGTCCCAGTTTAGACCTGGTTCAGTCCCGGTTTAGTCCTGGTTTAGTCCTGGTTTAGTCCTGGTTTAGTCCCGGTTTAGTCCTGGTTTAGTCCTTGTTTAGTCCCGGTTTAGTCCCGGTTTAGACTTGGTTTAGTCCTGGTTTAGTCCCGGTGTCGGGACACTCACCGTTGGTCGCAGGAGGGTCTCTGTGGAATCTTTGAGGATCAGGGTAGGATTTAGACCAGGACTCGATGCACCTGTAAATAAAACCCCTGTCCCCGCCCCCTCACCTGACCCCGCCCCCGAGGCCCCGCCCCTTTCCCAGGTGAGAACAGACCGGAACCCTCGGCCTCGGGGCAAATACCAGTTATGAGACGACTAACGAGAAATGAGCCAAGACCCAGATCTGTGCAGTTCTTGGTTTAGACCTGGTTTAGTCCTGGTTTAGACCTGGTTCAGTCCTGGTTTAGTCCTGGTTTAGTCCTGGTTTAGTCCTGGTTCAGTCCTGGTTTAGTCCTGGTTTAGTCCTGGTTTAGTCCTCGTTTAGTCCGGGTTTAGTCCGGGTTTAGTCCTGGTTCATATTTCAGGCCTTTGTCATATTGAGGTCATTCAGAGAAAAGACACAAAACCCGGAAAAAAAAAATCAGGACGAAAAAGAGACAAAGAAATTTCAGAAAATAAAGGACCCTGAGCCTAGACCAGGACTAAACCAGGACTAAACCAGGACTAAACGAGGACTGAACGAGGACTGAACCGGGACTAAACCGGGACTAAACCGGGACTAAACAAGGACTAAACCAGGACTAAACCAGGACTAAACCAGGACTAAACCAGGACTAAACCGGGACTGAACCGGGTCTAAACCGGGACTAAACCGGGACTAAACAAGGACTAAACCAGGACTAAACCAGGACTAAACCAGGACTAAACCGGGACTAAACCGGGACTGAACCGGGACTAAACCGGGACTAAACCGGGACTAAACCAGGACTAAACCGGGACTAAACCGGGACTGAACCGGGACTAAACCGGGACTAAACCGGGACTAAACCGGGACTAAACCGGGACTAAAGCAGGACTAAACCAGGACTAAACCAGCACTAAACCGGCACTAAACCGGGACTAAACCGGGACTAAACCGGGACTAAACCAGCACTAAACCAGCACTAAACCGGGACTAAACCGGGACTAAACCGGGACTAAACCGGGACTAAACCGGGACTGAACCGGGACTGAACCGGGACTGAACCGGGACTAAACCAGGACTAAAGCAGGACTAAACCAGGACTAAACCAGCACTAAACCAGCACTAAACCGGGACTAAACCGGGACTAAACCGGGACTAAACCGGGACTAAACCAGCACTAAACCAGCACTAAACCGGGACTAAACCGGGACTAAACCGGGACTAAACCGGGACTAAACCAGGACTAAAGCAGGACTAAAACAGCACTAAAACGGCACTAAACCGGCACTAAACCGGGATTAAACCAGGACTAAACCGGGACTAAACCGGGACTAGACTGGGACTAAACTGGGACTAGACCAGGACTAAACTAGAACTAGACCAGGACTAAACTGGGACTAGACCGGGACTAAACTGGGACTAGACCAGGACTAAACTGGGACTAGACCGGGACTAAACTGGGACTAGACCAGGACTAAACTGGGACTAGACCAGGACTAAACTGGGACTAGACCAGGACTAAACTGGGACTAGACCAGGACTAAACCGGGTCTAAACCGGGACTAAACCAGGACTGAACCAGGACTAAACCAGGACTAGACCAGTGTAAAGGAAGAGGGGGATTTTATGGACCGTGTGAAAACGAGAAGAGTGATGGAGACAGATGGAGGGAAGTGAGGGAGGACGAAGAGAAAGGGAGAAAAACACGTCTGAAAATGAAGAAAAGAGAAGGAGAGATGAGAGAGAAGATGAAAGCAAATAAAAGGAGATGGAGAGAAAAGACGTGAAAGAAAGAAAGGAGAGGAAAAGGAAGAAAAAGAAAAGGACGGGGTGAGAGAAGAGAGCCAGAAGAAGAAATATGAAGATGGAGAGAGAGAGTGAGGGGAAAGAGATGAGAGAGAGAGAGATGGAGGGATAGAGGGAGGGACAGAGCAATGGAGGGAAGGATAGAGGGAGCGATGGAGGGATAGAGGGAGGGACAGAGCGATGGAGGGATAGAGGTATAGAAGGATAGAGGGATGGAGGGAGCGATGGAGGGATAGAGGATAGGGGGATGGATGGAGGGATAGAGGGAGGGAGAGATGATGGAGAGATGGATGGAGGGAGAGATGGATAGAGGGAGAGATGGGGAGATGGATGGAAGGATGGAGAGATGGATGGGGAGAGATGGATGGAAGGATGGAGAGATGGAGGGAGAGATGGATGGATGGATGGATAGAGGGAGAGATGGATGGAGGGATGGATGGAGGGACAGATGGATGGAGGGAGAGATGGATGGAGGGAGGGATAGAGGGACAGATAGATGGAGGGATGGATGGGGAGAGATGGATGGATGGGGGAGAGATGGAGGGATGGATAGAGGGATGGAGGGAGTGAACAGTTTGTTTGTGACACAGTTCGGGGGAAACTCGAGCGTCGTGACCTGTTCCTGTTTTTATTTTACACAAAGAGCCGAGGGAGGGAGGGCATCTGACTCTTTTATTCTCTTCAGTACAATTCAACCCCCCCCCCCCCCCCGTACGTATGTGTTATGCACTCGTTTCACTCGTTTATTATTTTCCCACCACAAACCCACAGTCCCAAAATCTGGTCACTATTTTATCCCAGAAGCTTTTAAAACAGAACAGCTCAAAATGAAACCACAAATAGTCTTGTTTATCATTACAGGGTCATATTTGATTTAGGCAAAGACGGATGTACACACCACACGGTATAAAAAGCACCAAACAGTCTGGGAAAAACATAGATTAAAAATGAAGTGAAAATAAACGGATGAGGACAGAGGCCATATTCTTTACATTTTATATGAGAAATAAAAGTCCTTTCCCCCGTTATTATTAACGTGAAATTAAACCAATAATGAGACGCACATGTGACGCAATGACTAAAACACCTCGTTAACGTCAATCAAAGTTTTCTAAAGCCTTTTCCTCATAGTCCAGCGTGCCCTTCTGCGCATGCCCAGTGGCCTCATTGCGCACTTGGCCGCGGTCCTCGCTTTTCTTCGCCTTTCTTCGCCTTTTTCCCGGTAAAGTCCCGGTATTCCCGTGATCCCCGGTGCTCCCTCAGGTCTCGGGCTTGTCTTTGCTCGGACCCATGAACTCCACGCCGTCTATGGGGATGTCCTTCTCCTTAATCGCCTTCTGAACGCAGCGCTGGTACGTCCGGAAGCTCTCGGTGCACGGGTCTCCGCTTCGGTCGCCCTTCAGGAACTTTTCAGCGAACCAGCGGTTAAAACACTGGTCGTATTCCCGCTTCAGCTCCGTGCACGACTCCCCCACGCTGTTCATGGCCGGAAAAGTGCGCAAAAAGAGCGCAAACGCCGCGAAAAAAAAGTGCAGGAAAGACACTGACGTTAGAGCCGAGCGCATGCGCAGACGCTCTCCTTGAGCCTAGGCACGTGATTGGCTGTTTATTTGACGTCAGACGTAACAAAGGCGTTGATAAAATAAAAGTTTTTACGCCAGTTAAATTGAGTCTAATAATTATACGCCCGTGATAAAACGGGACGTATTATGCTATGGCGCTGTCCGTCCGTCCGTCCGTCTGTCCGTCTGTGGACACTTCAAAGCTCTGAAGTCTTTGAAGCTTTGTCTTCATGAAGAGGCAAAATATCAATGTGCTTTTCTGTTGTTTACAATGTATAGGATTATTGTTTCCCTCTTGCCGTAGATCTGAACTCTCTTCTCAAATGTTCTGCTGCTGAAAGCGAGAACAACCCACATTCTCTGTTTTTTTGAGCTTTGACACATTAAAGCTTTGTAGTGTCTTTAAGTTCTGTTGCTGCGATCTGATTGGTGGAATTCCGATTCTAGAATGTGATGATGTCATACTCATACTCCTACTGCAAGAGCCAGATTTCCCTATTGATTATTACGGGCGTATTTTGCCCCGCTGGAGGAGCTCTTGTTTATTTTACAGCACGCCTCGAGTCTAAGAAATACAGCACTAGACAATTTTAAATACAAAACTAAATCCCCCCACATTTGTGTTACTTTCCTGAAAATTAAAAGTATATAAGTTAAAATATATAATTTAAAATACTGATCAATCCAATACAAAAAATGCTAAAGAGGGAATAAATGGTTAAAACAATAAAAACAGGCATAAATAAATACACAAGCACTAATTAACAGAACATTTACTACCAGATTAAATTATAACTCGGTCAAGAACCACAGATTATAATTGATAAAAACAGATTTTTCCACAGCCAAGGAATCTAAAGCCAATTTAAACAATATATAAGTTAAAAACCGATTTTGTTTGTGTTTTTAGAGGAAAAGCTATGGATCTATAATAAGAAAAAAATGTTTTAATTAGATTTTATTTTTTAAAATAGATTTTATTTATTAGATTTGGCTTTTTATTTTTATTAGATTTTATTCATTTTTTATTAGACTTTATTTATTAGATTTAGATTATTTTATTATTTATTTATTTTTTTATTAGATTTTATTTGTTAGATTTAGATTTTAATTTTTTTTAGATTTATTTCTTTTTCTTAGATTTTGTTTGTTTTTATTAGATTTTATTTATTTTATTAGATTTTAATATAGTTTTATGGGAAAAGGTGTCAGAGTGAGACCTCCTTCTAATCTCGCGAGAAATGAGCGGAAGTCCCAAGTCTCGCGGGAAATGAGCGGAAGTCCCAAGTCTCGCGTTTGCAGCTGCAGCATAGGCGTGAGAGCCATTTCAGAAGTGGAAATCTGATTAAAAGTGACGATTCAGACCAAGCAGCGGGGATCTAACCTCACCGAAACATTCATAAAGGTATGATACGTGGCTAAAGTGGGATATTTAATGTCTGACTGTTTTAATGTTGTAGTTTAGAGCCAACATTGACCGGATGCTAACCCCTTTAGCCTAGGCCCATTGTGATTGTTATGGTGGGGCTTAGCACTAGCCGCGGGTTTTTAATGCTGTTTGGTTTGGTTTCAGGTGAAGGGGATTTAAAGAAGAAAACATGTCCGACAGCGAAGACAGCGACTTTTCAGACAACCAGAGCGAGCGCAGCAGCGACGGAGAGGCCGAGGAGGCGGAGGAGAATGAGGTACCCGGGAAGAGGCGCTCACCCGCGGCTGTAAACACGGGACACGCGTGGGGCTGGACAGGGACAGGCACAGGGGATGGATACACTGAAGAAACTTTAAAATAAGTGTTATCTCTGATCGGTCATCTCAGGAAACTCAAACTGGACCTTCCACACTGCGCTCAGCTCCTTCCACAGGGATTCTCAAACTTTTCTAGTCCAGAGAAAATGTCCTCACAGTCACGGCGTCATTATGAAACTATGACAAGTTAAACTCAGGTGTGGAACTATGGCTAGAACCAGGTTTACAGCGCATATTCATTTACCACAGTCTTATTTTATTGGTGGAGTTGGTTCCATCAGTTATCACCATTTTTGGGCCCCCCTAACACACACACAGAGCACAGGAACATTTTGGTTTAACTCTTGACTTGGAACTTCAAATGAACCGTCTGAAATTAATGATAAGTGTATAGTGTGTGTATAGGGAGTGTATAGTGAGTGTATAGTGAGTGTAT
>CM068357.1:2094663-2129663 GCA_034769755.1 Odontamblyopus lacepedii
GTGTATAGTGAGTGTATAGTGTGTGTATAGTGAGTGTATAGTGTGTGTATAATGCATGTATAGTGAGTGTATAATGCGTGTATAGTGTGTGTATAGTGTGTGTATAGTGTGTGTATAATGCATGTATAGTGAGTGTATAATGCGTGTATAGTGTGTGTATAGTGTGTGTATAGTGTGTGTATAGTGAGTGTATAGTGTGTGTATAGGGAGTGTATAGTGAGTGTATAGTGAGTGTATAGTGTGTGTATAGTGAGTGTATAGTGTGTGTATAGTGTGTATATAGTGTGTGTATAGTGAGTGTATAGTGTGTGTATAATGCATGTATAGTGAGTGTATAATGCGTGTATAGTGTGTGTATAGTGTGTGTGTATAGTGTGTGTATAGTGAGTGTATAGTGTGTGTATAGTGAGTGTATAGTGTGTGTATAATGCGTGTATAGTGAGTGTATAATGCGTGTATAGTGTGTGTATAATGCGTGTATAGTGTGTGTATAGTGTGTGTATAGTGTGTGTATAGTGAGTGTATAGTGTGTGTATAATGCGTGTATAGTGAGTGTATAGTGTGTGTGTATAGTGTGTGTATAGTGAGTGTATAGTGTGTGTATAATGCGTGTATAGTGAGTGTATAATGCGTGTATAGTGTGTGTATAGTGTGTGTATAGTGAGTGTATAGTGCGTGTATAATGCGTGTATAGTGTGTGTATAATGCGTGTATAGTGAGTGTGTGTGTATAGTCTGTGTATAGTGTGTGTATAGTGTGTGTATAGTGTGTGTATAGTGAGTGTATAGTGTGTGTATAGTGAGTGTATAGTGAGTGTATAGTGTGTGTATAGTGTGTGTATAGTGTGTGTATAGTGTGTGTATAGTGAGTGTATAGTGAGTGTATAGTGCGTGTATAATGCGTGTATAGTGAGTGTGTGTGTATAGTCTGTGTATAGTGTGTGTATAGTGTGTGTATAGTGTGTGTATAGTGAGTGTATAGTGTGTGTATAGTGAGTGTATAGTGAGTGTATAGTGTGTGTATAGTGTGTGTATAGTGAGTGTATAGTGTGTGTATAGTGTGTGTATAGTGTGTGTATAGTGTGTGTATAGTGTGTGTATAGTGAGTGTATAGTGTGTGTATAGTGTGTGTATAGTGTGTGTATAGTGTGTGTATAGTGAGTGTATAGTGAGTGTATAGTGTGTGTATAGTGTGTGTATAGTGAGTGTATAGTGTGTGTATAGTGTTTGTATAGTGTGTGTATAGTGAGTGTATAGTGCGTGTATAATGCGTGTATAGTGAGTGTATAGTGAGTGTATAGTGTGTGTATAGTGTGTGTATAGTGAGTGTATAGTGTGTGTATAGTGAGTGTATAGTGAGTGTATAGTGTGTGTATAGTGTGTGTATAGTGAGTGTATAGTGAGTGTATAGTGCGTGTATAATGCGTGTATAGTGAGTGTGTGTGTATAGTGAGTGTATAGTGTGTGTATAGTGAGTGTATAGTGAGTGTATAGTGTGTGTATAGTGAGTGTATAGTGTGTGTATAGTGTGTGTATAGTGAGTGTATAGTGTGTGTATAGTGAGTGTATAGTGTGTGTATAGTGTGTGTATAGTGAGTGTATAGTGAGTGTATAGTGAGTGTATAGTGTGTGTATAGTGTGTGTATAGTGCGTGTATAATGCGTGTATAGTGAGTGTGTGTGTATAGTGAGTGTATATAGTGTGTGTATAGTGAGTGTATAGTGAGTGTATAGTGAGTGTATAGTGTGTGTATAATGCGTGTATAGTGCGTGTATAGTGTGTGTATAGTGTGTGTATAGTGAGTGTATAGTGTGTGTATAATGCGTGTATAGTGTGTGTATAATGCGTGTATAGTGAGTGTGTGTGTATAGTGAGTGTATAGTGAGTGTATAGTGTGTGTATAGTGAGTGTATAGTGTGTGTATAGTGTGTGTATAGTGTGTGTATAGTGAGTGTATAGTGTGTGTATAGTGCGTGTATAATGCGTGTATAGTGAGTGTGTGTGTATAGTGAGTGTATAGTGAGTGTGTGTATAGTGTGTGTATAGTGTGTGTATAGTGTGTGTATAGTGTGTGTATAGTGTGTGTATAGTGTGTGTATAGTGCGTGAATAGTGAGTGTGTGTATAGTGCGTGTATAGTGTGTGTGTGTATAGTGTGTGTATAGTGTGTGTATAGTGTGTGTGTGTATAGTGTGTGTATAGTGTGTGTATAGTGTGTGTATAGTGTGTGTATAGTGTGTGTATAGTGTGTGTATAGTGCGTGTGTAGTGAGTGTGTAGTGTGTGTATAGTGAGTGTATAGTGTGTGTATAGTGCGTGTATAGTGCGTGTATAGTGTGTGTGTGTATAGTGTGTGTATAGTGTGTGTATAGTGTGTGTATAGTGTGTGTATAGTGTGTGTATAGTGTGTGTATAGTGCGTGTATAGTGAGTGGAGTGTGTAGTGTGTGTGTGTATAGTGTGTGTGTATAGTGTGTGTCTAGTGTGTGTGTGTATAGTGTGTGTATAGTGTGTGTATAGTGTGTGTATAGTGTGTGTATAGTGTGTGTATAGTGTGTGTATAGTGTGTGTATAGTGCGTGTGTAGTGAGTGTGTAGTGTGTGTATAGTGAGTGTATAGTGTGTGTATAGTGCGTGTATAGTGCGTGTCTGTGTATAGTGTGTGTGTGTAGTGTGTGTGTATAGTTATGTTACTGTGGCTTTTATTCATTATGTGTGTTTATATTACTCAAAAATTCAGTGTCCTAATGTAGTTCCCTCCTCAGAAACAGACCTGGACTTCTTCTCTTAAACCGAAAATGCTCTGTTACACCTTGTGATGTCATCATGTGTCGATACAGGATGTGCTCCACTGTGTTTTTAAACTCCACACCAGAGGCCGCTTTAGACTTATCATTGCCCGTCACAGGGTTGTAAACTTTGCGTCATCAGCTATTATTATCCACCATTTTATTTTAAAATGTTCATAATAATATCGGCCAATATGATAATGCTGAGACATATTTAATAAGTTGTTTTTCACTGATTCATTGTCACTTTTAATCATTAATTCACACTCCCGCTTAACCTCCTCCTGCGCTGGCACATTAGCGCCCCCTGGATCATGAGCGTTATCAGTTGTTGTTGCTTTTTCTTCACTCATATTCCACTGACTCGTGTCCTTTAGTCCCACAGAAGCTGAAGCAGCAGCACAAGGAAAGAGCTGCCTTTTTCAGCTCTTACAGTTTATGCAAATGAGCCGTGAGGTTTTAAGTTTAGTTTGTGTAAAACATAAACAAATGTTTAAAGCTGCATTAAACTCATTCTGATCTCACACTGATGAGGCTCTGGAGTCAGGATGGTTTAGATGCTGTAAAGTCAAGTTTATTTATGCAGATTAGGAACATTAATGATGATCATTTTCATAGAGAAAAGTTAATGATTAAACGACTTAAATTTATGGTTTATCCCCCTCAGTGGAATCTGTCAGAATCACAGACGCCTTTAGATTTTCCCGTCAACTTTAAAAAAAATTCTGTCAATGACGGAGAATATTCGGTTAATGTGACCTCTGGTTCTGACACCTTCTTTAGAATAATTTGGATCATTTCAGTCCTGGAGTCTGAACTAAAGGGAAAAGGAGATATTCGCTTAAACGACCACTTGATGACATCACAAGGTGGAACAGAGTGTTTTGGAGCTTTGTCAGATGTAACAGACGAATAATAAAAAGAGTTCCTCAGACATGTGAATGAAACAAACTGCAGCTCTGAGTGTGACGAGGAACATTAGACTCAGATATAAAACCTTTAATGACCTTTTTGCTCTAATTATCAGATTTAGTTTCTGTGTAACGACAGACAGCGATCGTACCCTCTGTTAGCGGGCGCGGGGGTAAAGCGCCCTCTGTTAGCGGGCGCGGGGGTAAAGCGCCCTCTGTTAGCGGGCGCGGGGGTAAAGCGCCCTCTGTTAGCGGGCGCGGGGGTAAAGCGCCCTCTGTTAGCGGGCGCGGGGGTAAAGCGCCCTCTGTTAGCGGGCGCGGGGGTAAAGCGCCCTCTGTTAGCGGGCGCGGGGGTAAAGCGCCCTCTGTTAGCGGGGGTAAAGCGCCCTCTGTTAGCGGGGGTAAAGCGCCCTCTGTTAGCTGGCGCAGGGGTAAAGCGCCCTCTGTTAGCGGGCACGGGGGTAAAGCGCCCTCTGTTAGCGGACGCGGGGGTAAAGCGCCCTCTGTTAGCGGGCGCGGGAGTAAAGCGCCCTCTGTTAGCGGGCGCGAAAGCGCTCTGTTAGCGGGGTAAGCGCCCTCTGTTAGCGGGCGCTGGTAAGCGCCCTCTGTTAGCGGGCTGGGTAAGCGCTCTGTTAGCGGCGCAAGCGCCCTCTGTTAGCGGGCGCGAGGTAAGCGCTCTGTTAGCGGCGCGGGTAAGCGCCCTCTGTTAGCGGCTGGGTAAAGCGCCCTCTGTTAGCGGCGCTGGTAAGCGCCCTCTGTTAGCGAGCGCGAGGTAAGCGCCCTCTGTTAGCGGGCGAAGTAAGCGCCCTCTGTTAGCGGCGCGAAGTAAGCGCCCTCTGTTAGCGGGCGCTGCAAGCGCCCTCTGTTAGCGGGCGCGGGGGTAAAGCGCCCTCTGTTAGCGGGCGCGGGGGTAAAGCGCCCTCTGTTAGCGGGGGTAAAGCGCCCTCTGTTAGCGGGGGTAAAGCGCCCTCTGTTAGCGGGCGCGGGGGTAAAGCGCCCTCTGTTAGCGGGCGCGGGGGTAAAGCGCCCTCTGTTAGCGGGGGTAAAGCGCCCTCTGTTAGCGGGCGCGGGGGTAAAGCGCCCTCTGTTAGCGGGCGCGGGGGTAAAGCGCCCTCTGTTGGTCGTCTGTGCCGCAGGACGAGGGGGGCAGCCCGGTCGGCAGTGACAAAGCCGCGGAGGAAGAGGGAGAAGATCTGCTGGACGACGAAGATGAGTACGACGAGGAGGAGGAAGAGGAGGATGACGATCGACCGAGGAAGAAACCCCGACACGGAGGCTTCATCCTGGACGAAGCCGGTACGAATGGACCAGGACTGAACCAGGACTGAACCGGGACTGAACCGGGACTGAACCAGGACTGAACCGGGACTGAACCAGGACTGAACCAGGACTGAACCAGGTCTAAACCAGGTCTAAACCAGGTCTAAACCAGGACTGAACCAGGACTGAACCAGGACTGAACCAGGACTGAACCAGGACCGAACCAGGACTGAACCAGGTCTAAACCAGGTCTAAACCAGGACTGAACCAGGACTGAACCAGGACTGAACCAGGTCTAAACCAGGTCTAAACCAGGTCTAAACCAGGTCTAAACCAGGTCTAAACCAGGTCTAAACCAGGTCTAAACTCTTCTGTATCTGTACGTCACTAGATCAGTGGGTGTTTTTCATTCTCTTGTTTGATTAAAGTTTGTCCAGAGGATTTTCCAGGGAAACGGAAACACGTCGTCTGACCTCGTCCTCCAGAAATCTGTTCGTTTAGAGCAGGGGCGATCGCCAAGGCCGTGTCGGTAGATCGTAGTGTCGGTAGATCGTAGTGTCGGTAGATCGTAGTGTCGGTAGATCGTAGTGTCGGTACATCGTAGTGTCGGTACATCGTAGTGTCGGTAGATCGTAGTGTCGGTACATCGTAGTGTCGGTAGATCGTAGTGTCGGTAGATCGTAGTGTCGGTAGATCGTAGTGTCGGTAGATCGTAGTGTCGGTAGATCGTAGTGTCGGTAGATCGTAGTGTCGGTAGATCGTAGTGTCGGTAGATCGTAGTGTCGGTACATCGTAGTGTCGGTACATCGTAGTGTCGGTACATCGTAGTGTCGGTAAATCGGAGAGTCGGTAAATCGTAGTGTCGGTAGGTCGTGGTGTCGGTAGATCGTAGTGTCGGTAGATCGGGGTGTCGGTACATCCTAGTGCCGGTAGATCGTAGTGTCGGTAGATCGTAGTGTCGGTAGATCGTAGTGTCGGTACATCGTAGTGTCGGTAGATCGTAGTGTCGGTACATCGTAGTGTCGGTACATCGTAGTGTCGGTACATCGTAGTGTCGGTAGATCGTAGTGTCGGTAGATCGTAGTGTCGGTAGATCGTAGTGTCGGTAGATCGTAGTGTCGGTAGATCGTAGTGTCGGTAGATCGCAGTGTCGGTAGATCGCAGTGTCGGTAGATCGTAGTGTCGGTAGATCGCAGTGTCGGTAGATCGTAGTGTCGGTAGATCGTAGTGTCGGTAGATCGTAGTGTCGGTACATCGTAGTGTCGGTAGATCGTAGTGTCGGTAGATCGTAGTGTCGGTAGATCGTAGTGTCGGTAGATCGTAGTGTCGGTAGATCGTAGTGTCGGTAGATCGTAGTGTCGGTAGATCGTAGTGTCGGTAGATCGTAGTGTCGGTAGATCGCAGTGTCGGTAGATCGTAGTGTCGGTAGATCGCAGTGTCGGTAGATCGTAGTGTCGGTAGATCGTAGTGTCGGTAGATCGTAGTGTCGGTACATCGTAGTGTCGGTAGATCGTAGTGTCGGTAGATCGTAGTGTCGGTAGATCGTAGTGTCGGTAGATCGTAGTGTCGGTAGATCGTAGTGTCGGTAGATCGTAGTGTCGGTAGATCGTAGTGTCGGTAGATCGCAGTGTCGGTAGATCGCAGTGTCGGTAGATCGTTGTGTCGGTAGATCGCAGTGTCGGTAGATCGTAGTGTCGGTAGATCGTAGTGTCGGTAGATCGTAGTGTCGGTAGATCGTAGTGTCGGTAGATCGTAGTGTCGGTAGATCGTAGTGTCGGTACATCGTAGTGTCGGTACATCGTAGTGTCGGTAGATCGTTGTGTCGGTAGATCGTAGTGTCGGTAGATCGTAGTGTCGGTACATCGTAGTGTCGGTAGATCGTAGTGTCGGTAGATCGTAGTGTCGGTACATCGTAGTGTCGGTAGATCGTAGTGTCGTATTCGAGACCGTTTCTTTCCGGTCTCGGACGGCGTCTGGACTCGGTCTCGGTCTGACTCCAGTGTGATCATATTTCATTAAGGCCGCTGCTGTTGGCGATAAACTCACACCGACCGATGTGGAGGAGCGCGGGGTGCGTCTCTGCAGCCGATGAGCTCGTCTGGAGTCCGGACACTGCTCCTCACAACACACACCCCGAGCGCTCACAGCTTGTCCACAACAACCAGGACTAAAACAGGACCAAAACAGGACCAAAACAGGACTAAACCAGGACTAAACCAGGACTAAAGCAGGACTAAAGCAGGACTAAAGCAGGACTAAACCAGGACTAAACCAGGACTAAACCAGGACTAAACCAGGACTAAACCAGGACTAAAGCAGGACTAAAGCAGGACTAAAGCAGGACTAAACCAGGACTAAACCAGGACTAAACCAGGACTAAACCAGGACTGAACCAGGACTAAACCAGGACTAAACCAGGACTAAAGCAGGACTAAAGCAGGACTAAAGCAGGACTAAACCAGGACTAAACCAGGACTAAACCAGGACTAAACCAGGACTGAACCAGGACTAAACCAGGACTAAACCAGGACTAAACCAGGACTAAACCAGGACTGAACCAGGACTAAACCAGGACTAAACCAGGACTAAACCAGGACTAAACCAGGACTAAAGCAGGACTAAAGCAGGACTAAAGCAGGACTAAAGCAGGACTAAACCAGGACTAAACCAGGACTAAAGCAGGACTAAACCAGGACTGAACCAGGACTAAACCAGGACTAAACCAGGACTAAACCAGGACTAAAGCAGGACTAAAGCAGGACTAAACCAGGACTAAACCAGGACTAAACCAGGACTAAACCAGGACTGAACCAGGACTAAAGCAGGACTAAAGCAGGACTAAAGCAGGACCAAAACAGGACCAAAACAGGACCAAAACAGGACTAAACCAGGACTAAACCAGGACCAAAACAGGACCAAAACAGGACCAAAACAGGACCAAAACAGGACTAAACCAGGACTAAACCAGGACCAAAACAGGACTAAACCAGGACTAAACCAGGACCAAAACAGGACCAAAACAGGACCAAAACAGGACTAAACCAGGACCAAAACAGGACTAAACCAGGACTAAACCAGGACTAAACCAGGACCAAAACAGGACCAAAACAGGACCAAAACAGGACTAAACCAGGACTAAAGCAGGACTAAAGCAGGACCAAAACAGGACCAAAACAGGACTAAACCAGGACTAAACCAGGACTAAAGCAGGACCAAAACAGGACCAAAACAGGACCAAAACAGGACTAAAGCAGGACTAAAGCAGGACTAAAGCAGGACTAAAGCAGGACTAAAGCAGGACTAAAGCAGGACTAAACCAGGACTAAACCAGGACCAAAACAGAAACGTAAAGAGTTTGACTGATGACCTCACAGCCAATAGAACGAGGCCTTTTTCGGTCGTCAGAATCACAAAGCCGCTGCGTCTGTAACGATGTGTGGAACTTTCACTGACAATTTGAACCTAAAAAAATCCTCTGTACAAACTTTAAGAACCTCAAAGTGGAGCAGGAATCGCTCCAAACACAACTTCAGAGCGTCGGAGAGAAGAAACGAGGAGAACCTGGAGAAACATCTGAGGGGAACAGTGTGGGGAACCGGGCGGAACGGGATTCTTTCGGTTTAGGGCCCAAATAATGTCCGTGTTTATTTATTTCAAACGTCTGACGGATTGTGATGGTTTGTGTTTTCAGACGTGGACGACGAGTATGAAGACGAGGACCAATACGAGGAAGGAGCGGAGGACATTTTGGAGAAAGGTTCAGACCTGCTTTTAAAATGTCTCATCCTCAGTGCAGCTTTTATTAAATCCTCTTTTCCCTTTTTTATTTTCCTGTTTTCTGGATCGTGAGCAGAAGACGCGGAAGGTATTTTTTATTTAATCTTCTTCTTTTGCACGTTTACTCGAGAGTGAAAGTGTTTTTTTTGTGTGTTTCGTATTTGCTTAAACGTTTCCGTGTCGTGTCAGTGTCTAACCTGGACCACATGCCCCTGGACGACGATCACTCCGGCTCCAGACGCCTGCAGAATCTCTGGAGGTAATGTGTCAGATGCCCTCCCCGTGTCCCCCTTGTGCCGCCGCGAGAGCTTTAATTCTGAATAAAAAAATCATTTATCTTCAACAAGACCCTGTAAACACTCAATTATATAAATGTTTATTCTTCTTCAAAATAATTCCAGTCGTTCTGCGCATGTTCGTTGGGTCATTTTGTCTCTTTTTTTTTTTTTTAACGTTCACTTCATGATGGGGACGTGACAATAACCGGAATATAACGTATGATCTCGTATCGTCCAAGGTCTCACAATGATATCGTGGACCATCGCAATACAGTGGTCCCTCGTTTATCGCGGGGGTCACGTTCCAAAAAGAACCCGCGACAGGCGAAATCCGTGAAGTATCAGCTTTATTTTTTACAATTATTATCCAATACAATACTGAACTATAGAATGAAACCAAAGATCAAATCCTGTTTTCAGGCTCAAGCATTTAAAAATATAAACGTTTTCTTACAAATAACTCTGAGAGTTTTTAAAAAATGCTGTAAAATAATCATTTTAATGAGTACGAACAGGAGGTTGGACATTGTGACTCAGGTGTATTTCAGTCCCTCTGACTGAGCCTCTTCCTCCTGACTCCTGTAGCGTCTCTTTCTCCTGAAGGCTGTGGTGCCGCGAAAGATGAACCGCGCTATAGCGAGGGATCACTGTATATCGAATCACAAGTCTCTTTGCTTACTGTATTTTTCGGACCTTAAAGCGTAATATCAACGGACGGGTCTGTTTTCATTAGTGCTGTCAAAACAATTCAGTTTTAGAATCAGATTAATCGCACTTTAGAATTTTCATTCCATCCATCCATCCATCTTCTCCCGCTTAATCCGGCTGGGTCGCGGGGGCAGCTTGCTGCCCAATACTCATAGCACCTGACCCCCCCAGAATTTTCATTAATCACGATTAATTGCAGTTAATTATTCTTCAAAAAAAGACCATAATGCAGTTTCTTGCTGCTCGGCCTGTTGTTGTTGTTGGTGCAGTGTCGTCGTCGCTGCCGCCGAATCAAACCCGTGTGTTGCTTTAAGACGGTGTTTTAAACTTGTTTATTTGTTTATTTTGTTTGGGTCAAATGGACATCGTCAAGTTCGCAACACACACATCAATCAATCGAGAAAGAAAAGGATTATTGCTCGTCCATGACCCTGAGCAAAACGGAAAACACGGCAAGAACAAGCAAGAAACATGACGAGAAACATAAACATACAGAAAGAAACACCTTTAATATTTATGTCCAATGAGCTTTACACATCATTGTATATTCATTTGTATTTTATATGTATTTATCACACACACCGTAATATGATGCTGAAGCACAGGACGTTTTACTCCGCGAGGCTCCGGGCCACAGGAGTCCTGACGCTCCGACAATCCAGCCGAGCGGCTTCACAGCTTAACGAAGTCGCACTAAAACATTTTGACAGATTTTTGAGCGCCGTGGACCACATAAAATCAGTACAACCAGAATGAATACATAAGGTGCACTGTCGAGGATTTTATGTGCACTTTATAGTCCAAAAAGTACGGTAAATGAATAGTTGTGATGCTGAAATAGCTAAAAAAAACCAGAGGGAACTACATAGACCATGATCCTTTGCTCCGCTTCAGTGCAGACGACATGAAGAAATAACTGACGCCCGTACTAAGTTATTTTAAAGACAACGCCGTAGGAGGTAAATACAGCGAGGGAAATGCGTCTCCTACTGCGTTGCGTCTTTAAAAAGAACCCAAGAAGAAGTCCGTGTGCGTCGGATGCCCTCCCGTTCTTACCTTTGTGTGTGTTTTGCAGAGATTCCCGAGAGGAGGCGCTGGGGGAGTATTACATGAGGAAATACGCCAAGTCTGCCGGAGGAGAGCAGTGAGCGCCTTTGCGGTTTTCCATTTGATTTAAAATGGTTAAAAGTGGTGTTTTACAAACGCGTTTCTTGTTCTCAAAGTTATTCTGGAGGTTCAGAGGAGCTCTCCGATGACATCACCCAGCAGCAGCTTCTCCCCGGAGTCAAGTCAGTCACAGCTTTTATTTATTTCCACTGAGTTTTACGAGCTTTATTCTGTGATTATAAACTATTTTAACCTTTCACCAGGGATCCAAATCTGTGGACTGTCAAGTGTAAGGTCAGTGGGACTCTTGTGATCTGTGTAAATCTGGTTCAGTTCTGTGAAACCCGATTTAACCGCAGTGTTTTTGTGTCAGATCGGAGAGGAGAGAGCCACAGCCATCGCCCTCATGAGGAAGTTCATCGCCTACCAGTTCACCGACACGGTGAGTCTTACGTCTGTGCTCAGCCCTGATCCTGAAGCACAGACTTCAGCCCTGATCCCGAAGCACAGGACTTTCTTCTTTTAATATAATAAATTAGGGCTGTCAAACGATTCACTTTTAAAATTGCGATTAATCTCAGAAATCCCATAGTTAATTGCATATTGAATTGCATGTTTAAAATTGTGTTATTTTGCATTTTCAGACCGTTTTAAAGCCCTAATGTAAAGCAGTTCTATTTATTACTTGTTACTTTCTTTGACGTGTGATTTCGACGGGTCTGAAACTGACCTGAGGCTCTTGGCTGTGACGCTCCGGTCGCTGCTCCGGGGGGTTGAGCTTTAACTTCGGGCGTTTTCACACCGTAGTTCAATTATTTCGTTCACACCAGACAATAATATTATTATTGTGCAGCCTATAGGCTCCAGTCTGGTCCTTTCACACCGGCAAATGAACCAAAACTGGACCGATTGACGTTTCATCAGTGTTTATCCAGGATCCGCCCATTTTGGGGCTCGACGTTCCCCGAACCTCTGATCTACAACTTTGTACAACTCACTGCACCTGAGCCTGAGCAGAAGCTCTGGGTTCAGTCACAGCGATAAAGACTCGAGCTTCACCGCAGAGCGCAGCCCTCAGGACCCGGAGCCCCTCAGGACCCAGGGCCCCTCAGGACCCGGGGCCCCTCAGGACCCGGGGCCCCTCAGGAGGGACCCGGGGATCTGGTCCTTGGTCTTGTTCCATCCTTCAAGACCAGTGCTCTGCACTGGGGCAGAGGTTCCATTCTCTGCATGTTGGATCCGTGCGGTGAAAGCGACAACGCTCTGTGGACCTCAGGTCCGGGGTGTGGACCTCAGGTCCGGGGTGTGGACCTCAGGTCCGGGGTGTGGACCTCAGGTCCGGGGTGTGGACCTCAGGTCCGGGGTGTGGACCTCAGGTCCGGGGTGTGGACCTCAGGTCCGGGGTGTGGACCTCAGGTCCGGAGTGTGGACCTCAGGTCCGGGGTGTGGACCTCAGGTCCGGAGTGTGGACCTCAGGTCCGGAGTGTGGACCTCAGGTCCGGGGTGTGGACCTCAGGTCCGGGGTGTGGACCTCAGGTCCGGGGTGTGGACCTCAGGTCCGGACTGTGGACCTCAGGTTCGGGGTGTGGACCTCAGGTCCGGGGTGTGGACCACAGGTCCGGGCTGCTCCGGGTCTCCGTGGTCGTGCAGATGGACAGAACCCAGTTTGGTTCATTATAGTTCCTTCTGAGCGTCCGTCCTCTGCACTTGGTTCTTCCCGGGGAAAAGCACCGAACACTTCCGACAAAAGGCTGGTGAACCTTAATTGTGATTAACCATGACATTTCTGAGATAAATCGCAATTTAAAAAATTTATCGTTTGACAGCCCTAATAATAAATCATTAACCCTGAAGACCTGAGGGACATTTTAGTACATTTCTCCTCGCCTGGATTTTGTTCTTAATTTCACTTTTAAAACTGCCCCTTTTACCCCTAATGAAGTGTTCTACCTCCTTTTGTTCAGTCCAACCTGTTATTTCACAATCTGCTGCTGGAGTTGTGTCATGAGGCTGTGAGAAAAGCTACAGGACCAGAAATAGATATGAAAAAACAAACAAACAGAAAATAAAATTCACTCTTTTATACAAAACCCACAGCAAACATGTAGAAACAACTTTTTGGACATAAAAAATGCTTAATTTAGGGCCTGAGCTACAAAAATGTAAAATCTCAAGTCTGTAAGTAAATTAAAAATCTCCTTATTGCCCTAAAAACAAAAAAAGTGCAGTGGCTCCATGACTTTCCTGGTCCAGTCCTGGAAACAGCTCCTGTCAGGACCACGGCCAGAGCCACAGCACTTCTGCATTTCCAGGGTGGAAATTACATTTGGATTTGTTCATTTGGACTGAAATAAACCTTTAAATAAAAATAGAAAGAGATGCACAATTACACACACCAAGATGTGTCATTTTCCATGTGTGTGAGAATTAACTCCACTTAGAGCGACTTTTTCCCTCGTTATAAACACACACAGTCAGAGGAGTCGACCATCTTGACTCACTTCACTCTTTGGCAAAGTTTGGCTCGATCAAAATGGACGGAGCGCATGAGTTTGGGGAAAACAAAGTTCCTGTTGGACACTCGTTTTGCTCCCGTCATCACACAGCGTGAGTGTGACGTAGGATAAAGCCGCAGAAATGTACGGAAACCTCTATGTCTGCACTTTCAGAGGGGAAAAGGACGTTTCTGTCTTTTACTGTTACAAAGTTCTGCGGTTATAGAAACATGTTCCTCCGTATCGTGTACGATAACGTAGGTCTTCGAGGGTTAAAGGTTTTAAAAGGTTCAGAACGTTTTTGTGCAGTAAATGACGACTGGTGCTTTCAGTATTGTTCTTTTGCTGTTTATCATGATCGATACACTGCACTGTACATATTCCAAACCTCCTTCTCTCCTCCTCCTCGTCTCCACAGCCTCTGCAGATAAAGTCGGTGGTGGCCCCGGATCACGTGAAGGGCTACATCTACGTGGAGTCGTACAAACAGACCCACGTGAAGGCGGCGATCGAGGGCATCGGGAACCTGCGCATGGGCCTGTGGAACCAGCAGATGGTGCCCATCAAAGAGATGACGGACGTGCTCAAAGTCGTCAAAGAAGTCACCAACCTGAAGCCCAAATCCTGGGTCCGCCTCAAGAGGGGGCTGTACAAGGACGACATCGCTCAGGTGAGACGCCGTACCTGTATCTGCCCGGTCGTTTCCTTTAAGTGTTCGTCTTTCTTCCCTCGATCGTTGGGCATAAATTCTTCATGGACAGAATCTGTTCTTTGTTCCTTGGTGGATGAAGATTTGGTGTTGGGGCAGATTTATGAAGCTGCTCAAAAATACGCGACACTTTTCCACAGGGATTTTTCCGTAGAAAAGCACTGACTGGACGTTGTGATACTTGCCTGTTGTATAAATGTGAGTGTTTGTAACCGTGTGCCTGACGGGATGACACGCGTGTAAAACCAATCGATCGTATTTTACAGCCTGTTTCGTCTTATTTAGTCACTTGTGCCGAACGTGGCGCGATGTAAAGAGCCTTTATTTTGACACGGACAAATAAAACTGGGGTCCCTTTAAGCTCGTGTTGTGCTTCTGCTTCAGGTGGACTATGTGGAGCCCAGTCAGAACACCATCTCCCTGAAGATGATCCCACGAATCGACCTCGACCGCATCAAAGCCAAGATGAGTCTGGTAAATACTTTTAGAGGTTTACTTTAAAAGGCCGGCTCCCGGGGGCCGGTTTTGTGTGATGGAGGAGTTTTAACTTCACTGAAAGTTCTTAAAAAAATCTTGGAATATCATTGAATACAGTTTGTGGAGCAGTGATTCCGGTTTAAATGTACTGTATTTTTCTGATTATAAGTCGCTCCGGAGTATAAGTCGCACCAACCAAAAAAATGCGTTATGAAGAAGAAAAAAACATATATAAGTCACACTTTTTGCGGAAATTTATTTTATAAAATCAGACCAAGAACCAACATTTGATCTTAAAGGTGAGTTATAGAAACAGAGCAGAAGAACAGGCTGAACATGTGTCGGGTTTGTTCACGTCACATATGAACAGTTCTTCACAAAACTAGAGCAGAAACAACAGAACAGAATAAGTTTACTGAACTCTGCATCTCGCTCCAAATCACTGAATCCACTGAATTCTTCATCCTCAGTGTCACTTCTGAGTAACTCCTCCAGCTCCAGATAAATTCAGCTTTTAGCCGCGATGAGCTTTTATTTTCTTCACTTCAGTTTGAGTTTCCTCCACTTTTCTCCATCAAACACGAGTTTCTCTCACTCCAAACTTTCTTTCTGCTGCTCGATTGTTCCTCTCTTCCTCCGCTCTTCACACGTTTCCGGTTCTCGCTCAGTATTTACTGTAAGTAAGAATGTGTTTGTGCTCATTGGTTTAAGTTTTACACAAACTAAACTTAAAGCCTCGTGGCTCATTTGCAGACAGTGAAAAAACAGAAGCTTCTGTCGACTAAAGGACCAGATTCACTGGACTAAAAAAGTCTCCATGTGGATTTAAGTCAGAAAACAGGAGTGAGGTGCTGCAGGTGGAGACAGAAGTGACAGTGGAGCAGGAGGAGGAGCCTGAGGCGGAGCAGATGCTGGTACAGAGAGCGCCCCCTGTGGCTCAGTGTGAAAATCACCAACATGTGAAATTATATCTGACTGTGGAAACGCGTCGGCTCCTTCGATGCATAAAGGACTTTAATATATTCAGTCGGTGCCTCGGGTTTGGACCTCGCCCATGTTACATTTACGTTTAGATGAACTGAAATATTTCATATATAAGTCGCACCTGAGGATAAGTCGCAGGAAACACCCAAACCATGAAAAAAAGTGCGAGTTATAGTCAGAAAAATACAGTAGTTCTTTCTGTATGTTTAAGACCGTATGAGCAGCACGAGGAGTCACTGAGCCGCTTTAGTCTCCATCAGCTACTGAGAAACACTGACCTCTGAACATGATGCAGTTTCTCCTGTTTCCATCATCGTGTCGTCAGTGTTTGATTTTCGTTTGCAGAAAGACTGGTTCGCCAAAAGGAAGAAGTTTAAGCGGCCGGCGCAGAGGCTGTTCGACGCCGAAAAAATCAGGTACAAGAATTTATTATTTACACACGGGGAGGGCATCTGAGGTACGGGGAGGGCATCTGAGGTACGGGGAGGGCATCTGAGGCACGGGGAGGGCATCTGAGGCACGGGGAGGGCATCTGAGGCACGGGGAGGGCATCTGAGGTACGGGGAGGGCATCTGAGGTACGGGGAGGGCATCTGAGGTACGGGAGGGCATCTGAGGCGCGGGGAGGGCATCTGAGGCACGGGGAGGGCATCTGAGGTACGGGGAGGGCATCTGAGGTACGGGGAGGGCATCTGAGGCACGGGGAGGGCATCTGAGGCACGGGGAGGGCATCTGAGGTACGGGGAGGGCATCTGAGGGCATCTGAGGCACGGGGAGGGTATCTGAACATGTTTGTTGAGGTTTGCAGCTTTTCCACAGGCCAAAACACCTGTAAAAATCACTGATGAAATGAGAGACAATGAGAGGAAGAGGAGGAGGAGGAAGAAACGAGGAGGAGAGATTGGAGGAGGAAGAAATGAGGAGGAGAGGAGGATGAAGGAGGAGAGGAGAGGAGAGGAGGAGAAAGAAATGAGGAGAAGAAAGAAACGAGGAGGGAGGAGGAGAGCATGGAGGAGAGGATGAAGGAGGAGAGGAGGAGGATGAAGGAGGAGGAGAGGAGAAGGATGAGAGGAAGAGTAGGAGGATGAAAGAGGAAGAGAAAGAAATGAGGAGAAAGAGGAGGAGGAAAGGAAGAGAGGATGGAGGAGGAGAGAAGGAGAGGATGTACGAGGGTCAAAGTGGGGGTGGCTCTGGGAGGGCATCTGAGTGTTTGTGGGAGGGCATCTGAGCGTTTGTGTGGGTGTGGGAGGGCATCTGAGCGTTTGTGTGGGTGTGGGAGGGCATCTGAGCGTTTGTGGGAGGGCATCTGAGCGTTTGTGGGAGGGCATCTGAGCGTTTGTGGGAGGGCATCTGAGCGTTTGTGGGAGGGCATCTGAGCGTTTGTGGGAGGGCATCTGAGCGTTTGTGTGGGTGTGGGAGGGCATCTGAGCGTTTGTGGGAGGGCATCTGAGCGTTTGTGGGAGGGCATCTGAGCGTTTGCTGGTGTGCAGGTCTCTGGGAGGTGAGGTCAGCCATGATGGAGACTTCCTGATCTTTGAGGGGAACAGATACACGCGGAAAGGATTCCTGTTCAAGAGCTTCGCCATGTCGGCCGTGGTGAGTCACTGACAGGGGGCGGGTGTGACGGGGGCAGGTGTGACGGGGGCAGGTGTGACAGGGGGCAGGTGTGACGGGGGCGGGTGTGACGGGGGCAGGTGTGACCGGGGGCGGGGGTGACGGGGGCGGGTGTGACGGGGGCAGGTGTGACGGGGGCAGGTGTGAAAGGGGGCAGGTGTTACGGGGGGCAGGTGTGACGGGGGGCAGGTGTGACGGGGGGCAGGTGTGACGGGGGCAGGTGTGACAGGGGGCAGGTGTGACAGGGGGCGGGTGTGACAGGGGGCGGGTGTGACGGGGGCGGGTGTGACGGGGGCGGGTTTGGCGGGGGGCGGGTGTGACGGGGCGGGTGTGGCACGGGGGCGGTGTGACGGGGCAGGTGTGACGGGGGCAGGTGTGACGGGGGGCGGGTGTGACGGGGGCAGGTGTGACGGGGGCAGGTGTGACGGGGGCAGGTGTGACAGGGGGCAGGTGTGACGGGGGGCAGGTGTGACGGGGGGCAGGTGTGACGGGGGGCAGGTGTGACGGGGGCAGGTGTGACAGGGGGCAGGTGTGACGGGGGCGGGTGTGACGGGGGCGGGTGTGACGGGGGCGGGTGTGACGGGGGCGGGTGTGACGGGGGGCGGGTGTGACGGGGGGCGGGTGTGACGGGGGCGGGTGTGACGGGGGCGGGTGTGACGGGGGCGGGTGTGACGGGGGCAGGTGTGACGGGGGCGGGTGTGTGTCCTGGTTTATGGGTCAGATCTGAGGATTTACTGGACCTCAGACTCTGTGAGGAGAAACAAACTAAAGTTCAGGCCTGGTTTAGTCCTGGTTTAGTCCTGGTTTAGTCCTGGTCTAGTCCTGGTTTAGTCCTGGTCTAGTCCTGGTCTAGTCCTGGTCTAGTCCTGGTTTAGTCCAGGTTTAGTCCTGGTTTAGTCCTGGTTTAGTCCTGGTTTAGTCCTGGTTTAGTCCTGGTCTAGTCCTGGTTTAGTCCTGGTCTAGTCCTGGTCTAGTCCTGGTCTAGTCCTGGTCTAGTCCAGTTTTAGTCCTGGTTTAGTCCTGGTTTAGTCCTGGTTTAGTCCTGGTTTAGTCCTGGTTTAGTCCTGGTTTAGTCCAGTTCTAGTCCTGGTTTAGTCCTGGTTTAGTCCTGGTCTAGTCCTGGTCTAGTCCTGGTCTAGTCCAGTTTTAGTCCTGGTTTAGTCCTGGTTTAGTCCTGGTTTAGTCCTGGTTTAGTCCAGTTTTAGTCCTGGTTTAGTCCTGGTTTAGTCCTGGTTTAGTCCTGGTTTAGTCCTGGTTTAGTCCAGTTTTAGTCCAGTTTTAGTCCTGGTTTAGTCCTGGTTTAGTCCTGGTTTAGTCCTGGTTTAGTCCTGGTCTAGTCCTGGTCTAGTCCTGGTCTAGTCCTGGTCTAGTCCAGTTTTAGTCCTGGTTTAGTCCTGGTTTAGTCCTGGTTTAGTCCTGGTTTAGTCCTGGTTTAGTCCAGTTCTAGTCCTGGTTTAGTCCTGGTTTAGTCCTGGTTTAGTCCTGGTTTAGTCCTGGTCTAGTCCTGGTCTAGTCCTGGTCTAGTCCTGGTCTAGTCCAGTTTTAGTCCTGGTTTAGTCCTGGTTTAGTCCTGGTTTAGTCCTGGTTTAGTCCTGGTTTAGTCCAGTTTTAGTCCAGTTTTAGTCCTGGTTTAGTCCTGGTTTAGTCCTGGTTTAGTCCTGGTTTAGTCCAGTTTTAGTCCAGTTTTAGTCCTGGTTTAGTCCTGGTTTAGTCCTGGTTCAGTCCTGGTTTAGTCCTGGTCTAGTCCAGTTTTAGTCCTGGTTCAGTCCTGGTTTAGTCCAGTTCTAGTCCTGGTTTAGTCCTGGTTTAGTCCTGGTCTAGTCCTGGTTTAGTCCTGGTCTAGTCCTGGTCTAGTCCTGGTCTAGTCCTGGTCTAGTCCAGTTTTAGTCCTGGTTTAGTCCTGGTTTAGTCCTGGTTTAGTCCTGGTTTAGTCCTGGTTTAGTCCTGGTTTAGTCCAGTTCTAGTCCTGGTTTAGTCCTGGTTTAGTCCTGGTCTAGTCCTGGTCTAGTCCTGGTCTAGTCCAGTTTTAGTCCTGGTTTAGTCCTGGTTTAGTCCTGGTTTAGTCCTGGTTTAGTCCAGTTTTAGTCCTGGTTTAGTCCTGGTTTAGTCCTGGTTTAGTCCTGGTTTAGTCCTGGTTTAGTCCAGTTTTAGTCCAGTTTTAGTCCTGGTTTAGTCCTGGTTTAGTCCTGGTTTAGTCCTGGTTTAGTCCTGGTCTAGTCCTGGTCTAGTCCTGGTCTAGTCCTGGTCTAGTCCAGTTTTAGTCCTGGTTTAGTCCTGGTTTAGTCCTGGTTTAGTCCTGGTTTAGTCCTGGTTTAGTCCAGTTCTAGTCCTGGTTTAGTCCTGGTTTAGTCCTGGTTTAGTCCTGGTTTAGTCCTGGTCTAGTCCTGGTCTAGTCCTGGTCTAGTCCTGGTCTAGTCCAGTTTTAGTCCTGGTTTAGTCCTGGTTTAGTCCTGGTTTAGTCCTGGTTTAGTCCTGGTTTAGTCCAGTTTTAGTCCAGTTTTAGTCCTGGTTTAGTCCTGGTTTAGTCCTGGTTTAGTCCTGGTTTAGTCCAGTTTTAGTCCAGTTTTAGTCCTGGTTTAGTCCTGGTTTAGTCCTGGTTCAGTCCTGGTTTAGTCCTGGTCTAGTCCAGTTTTAGTCCTGGTTCAGTCCTGGTTTAGGGCATATTTAGTCCTGGTTTAGTCCCGGTTCAGTCCTGGTTTAGTCCTGGTTTAGACCTGGGTTAGACCTGGTTTAGACCTGGTTTAGACCTGGTTTAGACCTGGTTTAGTCCTGGTTTAGACCTGGTCTAGTCCTGGTTCAGTCCTGGTTCAGTCCTGGTTCCTGTCTCCAGATCACAGACGGGGTGAAGCCGACCCTCTCAGAGCTGGAGAAGTTCGAGGACCAGCCCGAAGGCATCGACCTGGAGGTGGTGACGGAGTCCGGTGAGACCAGCTTTAGTTTCACTTTCACACGGCTCAGGGTCCGGGGACGGAATATAGAAACACCCGCAGACCAGAAGAACAGGCTGAACATGTGTCGGGTTTGTTCACGTCACATATGAACAGTTCTTCACAAAACTAGAGCAGAAACAACAGAACAGAATAAGTTTACTGAACTCTGCATCTCGCTCCAAATCACTGAATCCACTGAATTCTTCATCCTCAGTGTCACTTCTGAGGAACTCCTCCAGCTCCAGATAAATTCAGCTTTTAGCCGCGATGAGCTTTTGTTTTCTTCACTTCAGTTTGAGTTTCCTCCACTTTTCTCCATCAAACACGAGTTTCTCTCACTCCAAACTTTCTTTCTGCTGCTCGATTGTTCCTCTCTTCCTCCGCTCTTCACACGTTTCCGGTTCTCGCTCAGTATTTACCGTAAGTAATAATGTGTTTGTGCTCATTGGTTTAAGTTTGACACAAACTAAACTTAAAGCCTCGTGGCTCATTTGCAGACAGTGAAAAAACAGAAGCTTCTGTCGACTAAAGGACCAGATTCACTGGACTAAAAAAGTCTCCGTGTGGATTTAAGTCAGAAAACAGGAGTGAGGTGCTGCAGGTGGAGACAGAAGTGACAGTGGAGCAGGAGGAGGAGCCTGAGGCGGAGCAGATGCTGGTACAAGCCTAGAGCGCCCCCTGTGGCTCAGTGTGAAAATCACCAACATGTGAAATTATGAGCTTTCGTTATGAGCTTTCGTTATGAGCTTTTGTTATGAGCTTTCGTTATGAGCTTTTGTTATGAGCTTTCGTTATGAGCTTTCGTTATGAGCTTTCGTTATGAGCTTTCGTTATGAGCTTTCGTTATGAGCTTTCGTTATGAGCTTTCGTTATGAGCTTTCGTGGCGTTTCCTGTATCTTTAATAAACCGTGACTCAACCAACAGTTATCGTAGGGAATTTTCAACACTTTCTCTGACTTCAGCTGAGTGTTTTATGGTCAAATCAAACCCGTTTTGTGGTTCTGTTTTGGATAATGCGTCTCTGGTGATCTTGTTGTGACGTTTCGTGTCTCTGAGCCTCTGTTTTATCCGCAGGTAAAGAACGCGAGCACAACCTCCAGGCTGGAGACAACGTGGAGGTGTGTGAGGGCGAGCTGATCAACCTCCAGGGCAAAATCCTCAGCGTGGACGGAAACAAGATCACCATAATGCCCAAGCACGAGGACCTGAAGGTACCAGCGCCACCTTGTGTTCAGTATGAGACCAGCGAGGGCTTCAACCCTCGCAGACCAACGACATCATACACGACACAGAGGAACATGTTTCTATAACCGCAGAACTTTGTAACGGTAACAGACAGAAACGTCCTTTTCCCCTCTGAAAGTGCAGACATAGAGGTTTCCGTACATTTCTGCGGCTTTATCCTACGTCACACTCACGCTGTGTGATGACGGGAGCAAAACGAGTGTCCAACAGGAACTTTGTTTTCCCCAAACTCATGCGCTCCGTCCATTTTGATGGAGCCAAACTTTGCCAAAGAGTGAAGTGAGTCAAGATGGTCGACTCCTCTGACTGTGTGTGTTTAGAACGAGGGAAAAAGTCGCTCTAAGTGGAGTTAATTCTCACACACATGGAAAATGACACATCTTGGTGTGTGTAATTGTGCATCTCTTTCTATTTTTATTTAAAGGTTTATTTCAGTCCAAATGAACAAATCCAAATGTAATTTCCACCCTGGAAATGCAGAAGTGGTGTGGCTCTGGCCGTGGTCCTGACAGGAGCTGTTTCCAGGACTGGACCAGGAAAGTCATGGAGCCACTGCACTTTTTTTGTTTTTAGGGCAATAAGGAGATTTTTAATTTACTTACAGACTTGAGATTTTGCATTTTTGTAGCTCAGGCCCTAAATTAAGCATTTTTTATGTCCAAAAAGTTGTTTCTACATGTTTGCTGTGGGTTTTTAGGCCCGAGCGCCAGAGGCTGTTGAAGGGCCTGTTAGTATCACAGTGATGCTCACAGGGGGCGGGAACTAAAATGACGCGACGTGACTCGCCTGTAGTGACCAGGGACCCTCACCATGACGTAGCTGCACCAGAGGTTTACGAAAATGTAGAGTTTGTCGGCCAAAAAAAAGCGGAACATTCTCCTTCTTCTCCTCCTTCTCCTAACGCACTCGCCCATTTTTCACCCACTGAACAATGACGAAAACTCAGAAATTTGGCCAAGTTTTAAAGACTCTGCTTCTCTAACTTTTGGCCGTTTCCATTTTCAATAAATAAATAAAATGGCTCGTCAGCGCCCCCTAACGAGGCAAAAACACATTAGGGAATACGAATGACACCAAAAAGATTTGCCCATAGAATCATGAAATTTAACACAGAAGTCGATCATGACAAGAGCAGTAAAAAATATTATTATGGCCACGCCCCCTGACACACCAGGAGGCGGCCATCTTGGATTAAAGTGAAGCTAAAACGCACTCCTCCGCGAGCGTCGCCCGAACGGCCTCAGATTTGGTCACATTATCTCCAGGGGCAAAACGCCCAAAAATATCCACATCCCAAATGTGACGTCTCTGAGCAGTGAAGCAGCAAATAATCAACAAGTCTTGGACATTTACAAACTGCTCCCATTTGCTCAAACAAACTCAATGAAATGTGACACAGTTCTTAAACTCTCTGCCCTAAAGCCACTGAATGTGAAAAAGTTTAATTTGGTGCATTAACGCCCCCTACAGGTCGAAATAAAACATGACCCCGCAAACAGGATCCTCCGGTCTCCCTGCGCTCGTTTACAGGAGGAGTTTACCTGGAAATATAATAATAGTGAATTGAGGTTTCCATGGAAACAGGTTAAATGGTCTTTATTGAATTGCGGTCAGCGTCTGGGGGTGGGGAAGGTTCTGATGGTGTTTGGATTTGTCTGTCCGTGTTTGGCGTTTCCGATCCGGTTGTGGTTTGTTCCAGGACCCGCTGGAGTTTCCCGCCCACGAGCTGAAGAAGTATTTCCGGATGGGAGACCACGTGAAAGTGATCGCCGGACGCTACGAGGGCGACACCGGACTCATCGTCAGAGTGGAGGAAAACTTTGTGATTCTGTTCTCTGACCTGACCATGCACGAGGTACTGGACCAGGACTGGACCAGGACTGGACCAGGACTGGACCAGGACTGGACCAGGACTAGAGCAGGACTGGACCAGGACTGAACCAGGACTGAACCAGGACTGGACCAGGACTAAACCAGGACTGAACCAGGACTGAACCAGGACTGAACCAGGACTAGAGCAGGACTAGACCAGGACTAGACCAGGACTGAACCAGGACTGAACCAGGACTAGAGCAGGACTAAAGCAGGACTGGACCAGGACTGAACCAGGACTGAACCAGGACTAGAGCAGGACTAAAGCAGGACTGGACCAGGACTGAACCAGGACTAGAGCAGGACTAAAGCAGGACTGGACCAGGACTGAACCAGGACTAGAGCAGGACTGAACCAGGACTGGACCAGGACTGGACCAGGACTGGACCAGGACTGAACCAGGACTAGAGCAGGACTGAACCAGGACTAGAGCAGGACTGGACCAGGACTGGACCAGGACTGGACCAGGACTAGAGCAGGACTAGAGCAGGACTAGAGCAGGACTGGACCAGGACTGGACCAGGACTGGACCAGGACTAGACAAGGACTAGACCAGGACTGAACCAGGACTGAACCAGGACTAGACCAGGACTAGAGCAGGACTAGAGCAGGACTAGAGCAGGACTAGACCAGGACTGGACCAGGACTGGACCAGGACTGGACCAGGACTGGACCAGGACTGGACCAGGACTAGACCAGGACTAGACAAGGACTAGACCAGGACTGAACCAGGACTGAACCAGGACTAGACCAGGACTAAACCAGGACTGAACCAGGACTAGAGCAGGACTAAAGCAGGACTGGACCAGGACTGAACCAGGACTGAACCAGGACTAGAGCAGGACTAAAGCAGGACTGGACCAGGACTGAACCAGGACTAGAGCAGGACTGGACCAGGACTGGACCAGGACTGGACCAGGACTAGAGCAGGACTAAAGCAGGACTGGACCAGGACTGAACCAGGACTAGAGCAGGACTGGACCAGGACTGGACCAGGACTGGACCAGGACTAGAGCAGGACTAGAGCAGGACTAGAGCAGGACTAGAGCAGGACTGGACCAGGACTGGACCAGGACTGAACCAGGACTAGAGCAGGACTAAAGCAGGACTGGACCAGGACTGGACCAGGACTGGACCAGGACTGGACCAGGACTGGACCAGGACTAGACCAGGACTAGACAAGGACTAGACCAGGACTGAACCAGGACTGAACCAGGACTAGACCAGGACTAGACCAGGACTAGACCAGGACTAGACCAGGACTAGACCAGGACTGAACCAGGACTAGTCCAGGTCTAGTCCAGGTCTAGTCCAGGTCTACTCCAGGTCTAATCCAGGTCTAATCCAGGTCTAATCCAGGTCTAATCCAGGTCTAATCCAGGTCTAATCCAGGTCTAAACCAGGTCTAATCCAGGTCTAATCCAGGTCTAATCCAGGTCTAATCCAGGTGTTCTGTCTGCAGTTGAAGGTCCTGCCCAGAGACCTGCAGCTGTGCTCGGAGACGGCGTCGGGGGTGGACGCCGGCGGGCAGCACGAGTGGGGCGAGCTGGTGCAGCTGGACCCTCAGACGGTCGGGGTCATCGTGCGGCTCGAGAGGGAAACGTTCCAGGTGACGCGCTTCACTCCAGAGCTGCTTCTGTGCCGATCCGGCAGGAAATCAGCAGAAGAATGAACATGGCTGTTTGAACAACCTGCGTGAAGTCGCCCATCAAACTAAACCTGCACAAAAACCGAGTCCATCGTTTGTGCTGCAGAAAGTTCAGTTTGTGTGATTCTGGTTCTTCAGATATTCACAGTTTTATTTTGGTCGATGACGTCGTCCAGAACCTCAGAATGTGAAACAGCCTCAGAACAGGAAGAAAATTACAGAAAACATTTCCACAAAACTAGTGAAGAGAATCGACCTGAGGCTGTGGAAAAGTCTGTGTTATTCTATAAAATCTGAACCAAAAGCAAATGACTAAAGACTGAAACAGACTTTTCCTCAGCCTCAGGTCGTTTCTCTTCTCTAGTTTTGTGGAGTTTGTCTCCGTCAGCTGAGCAGAAATGACGTCCTGTAATTACCACAGAAATAATAATGAAGAATGTTAGAAATAAACTCACACAAATGAAACTGTCACAGCACAAAACAGCACAAACCAAATACAAACGTTTGACATCATTTTCTTCCTGTTTTGAGGCTGTTTCACATTCTGAGGTTCTGGACGACGTCATCGACCAAAATAAAACTGTGAATATCTGAAGAACCAGAATCACACAAACTGAACTTTCTGCAGCACAAACGACGGACTCGGTTTTTGTGCAGGTTTAGTTTGATGGGCGACTTCACGGAGGTAAGAAAATGTTGCTTTTGGGGCAAATATTGATATGTTAATTGCAAAGCTTTTGTTCTTCGGGACCTTCCACCGCTGCAAATGAACCGATTTTACGTCAGACTGGGGGCGTTCGACGTGTGTGTTTATGGTGGAACGATTCTGTCAGTTACCACGGTGACGCAGTGCACACATTAAACCTTTCTGTCTCCATGGAGCCCGGACCCGACACAGTTACAGGGCAGATCTGTGGAGAGTCGACCCCCGCTCTGTTTTTCTAGGTGTTTCTGAGCCCTAAAACCACCTGTGACTGAACAAATGTGAAGCAGAGTGAGAAGTACCCATAAGCCCCATTCACACGGGATAAGTACGACCCGGGGACGTCCGGTCATTTGCAAATTCCCGCCCCGCCTCTGTGTTACCTGCAGCGCCTTCGCACGGGATAAACCAAGTCCGTAAATGACTCTGTTTTACCGAAATTACGACCGGATATGTTGTGACATCACATCTGTTTCTATCTCTGTCGCGCTGCTAAGTATAATAAATAATAATAAAGGTTCCTTACCGCCGCCTCCCACACGTCATCCAGGTCAACGTCCTGTGAGAATCGTCTCTCCTCTTGGATCTCTCGCCCTTTTTGTGGATCAGATTCCATGTAGAGGCCGTGAGGCTGTGTTATAATTTGCCCCTAAAAAGCTGAAAACTGCTCATCAAAATTTCTACCGCAGCCTCCGTTACTCAAGCGGGAAAGAGATATAAAATGTGCGCAATATATAGAGAAAAGACCGCGGAAATAAAAGGAATAGACAGAAAAGACGCGATTACAACAACAAACACTGAGCTGCAGATTCGCACGAGACGAGTATCCTCACCGGACGTCTGCGTTTGGTGAAATATCGTCGGTCATTTGCAGCGGAATTTTTACTTGGCGCATTCACACGGGATTAAGGCTCATACGTCCTCCACAATTATTACAAATCAGCAAAGGTCCACAGGTAAAACTGATCCCGTGCGAATAGGGCTTTGGACACAAGCAGGTGACGGACCCTGCGCCGGAAAATTGCCGCAGTGCAGCTTTGGTCTGTTGTCCTGAGCGTGCGGTTGGTCTGTTGTCCTGAGCGTGCGGTTGGTCTGTTGTCCTGAGCGTGCGGTTGGTCTGTTGTCCTGAGCGTGCGGTTGGTCTGTTGTCCTGAGCGTGCGGTTGGTCTGTTGTCCTGAGCGTGCGGTTGGTCTGTTGTCCTGAGCGTGCGGTTGGTCTGTTGTCCTGAGCGTGCGGTTGGTCTGTTGTCCTGAGCGTGCGGTTGTGCCTCAGGTGCTGAACATGCACGGCAAAGTCCTGACGGTGCGCCACCAGGCCGTGAACCGGAGGAAGGACAACCGCTTTGCCGTGGCCCTGGACTCCGAGCAGAACAACATCCACGTGAAGGACATCGTGAAGGTCATAGACGGGCCGCACTCGGTAAGACCGCAAAGCATCATGGGTAAGGGGGTCCGGTCTGATCCGATTCATCCGTTTTTTCTCGGCCTCTGAATCAGACACGATCAGATCAGAGCTCGAGTTTGGTGAACCTGCTGAAGTCGCCCCAAACACAAACCCACAAAAACTCTGTCAGTCGTTTGTGTTTCGTTTGTGCTGCAAAAAGTTTTGTTTGTGCGATTCTGGTTTTTCAGATATTTGCAGTTTTATTTTGGTCAATGACGTCGTCCAGAACCTCAGAATGTGAAACAGCCTCAAAACAGAAGAAAATGATGTCAAACGTTTGTATTTGGTTTGTGCTGTTTTGTGCTGTGACAGTTTCATTTGTGTGAGTTTATTTCTAAAATTCTTCATTATTATTTCTGTGGTAAATACAGGACGTCATTTCTGCTCAGTTGACGGAGACAAACTCCACAAAACTAGAGAAGAGAAACGACCTGAGGCTGAGGAAAAGTCTGTGTTATTCTATAAAATCTGAATTAAAAGCAAATGACTAAAGACTGAAACAGACTTTTCCTCAGCCTCAGGTCGTTTCTCTTCACTAGTTTTGTGGAGTTTGTCTCCGTCAGATGAGCAGAAATGACGTCCTATAATTACCACAGAAATAATAATGAAGAATTTTAGAAATAAACTCACACAAATGAAACTGTCACAGCACAAACCAAATTCAAACCATTGACTCCATTTTGGGCGTTTTCGAGCATTTTTCTTCTTCCTGTGGGTCTGACCCCAGTTTGACCTGTAAAAGAATCGTTAATTTCTCCAAAACTAAAGAAGCACAAACGGTTGACACAGTTTTTGTAGGTTTGCGTTTGATGGGCGACTTCAGCAGGTGTTCGGTGTCTGTTGTCTGTTGACTCTGAAGGCAGGTTTGCTCCGGCTCAGTTCGAGTGTTTTGTCTTAGGGCAGAGAGGGGGAGATCCGGCATCTCTTCAGAGGATTCGCTTTTCTTCACTGTAAAAAACTGGTGGAAAACGGAGGAATGTTCGTGTGTAAAACGAGACACCTGGTCCTGGCCGGCGGCTCAAAGGTCAGAGTCTGAACACAGGATTTCTAAAGGTTGAAAACGTTAGAATCGTCATTTTAAAACGTTCTGTTTTTTTCTGAAGCCCCGAGACGTGACCAACTTCACTGTGGGAGGGTTCGCGCCGATGAGTCCACGGATCAGCAGCCCCATGCACCACGGAGGAGGAGGTCTGTACTGCTACTATAGTACTACTACTGTACTACTGCTACTGTACTACTGTACTACTACTACTACTACTACTGTACTACTGTACTACTACTACTGTACTACTGCTACTGTAGTACTACTGTACTACTACTACTACTACTACTGTACTACTGTACTACTACTACTGTACTACTGCTACTGTAGTACTACTGTACTACTACTACTACTACTACTGTACTACTACTACTGTACTACTACTACTGTAGTACTACTGTACCATCACCACCATAGCACCACTGCACTACCACCACCGTAGCACCACCATACTCACCACCATAGCACCACCGTACCACCACTGCACCACCGTACCACTGCCACTGTACCTGCCACCGTAGCACCACTGTACCACTACTACCATAGCACCACCTGCACCACCATACTACCGTACCACCGCACTGTACCACCGCCACCGTACCACTGCTACCGTACCACTGCACCAACTACCACTATAGCAATTCACTGTACCACTGCTACCGTAGCACCACCTGTACCACTACTACCACTACCACCACTACCACTGCACCACTGCCACCGTACCATCGCCACCGTAGCACCACCGTACCACTACCACTGCTACTGCGTACCACTGCTACCACTACCGCCTAATGCACTACCGTTACTATAGCACCACCACTACCACCATAGCACCACTACTACTGTACTACTGCTACTATAGTACTACTGTACTACTGCTACTATAGTACTACTTTACTACTACTACTATAGTACTACTGTACTACTACTACTATAGTACTACTGTACTACTACTACTATAGTACTACTGTACTACTACTACTACTACTGCTACTGTACTACTACTACTGCTACTGTACTACTACTACTATAGTACTACTGTACTACTACTACTATAGTACTACTGTACTACTACTACTACTATAGTACTACTGTACTACTACTACTATAGTACTACTGTACTACTACTGCGACTGCCTCTGTTTCATGCTGTTAAAGAGAGATACTCAGATAATAATTATAATTGTGTGTACTCTGTGTGTACTCTGTGTGTACTCTGTGTGTACTCTGTGTGTACTCTGTGTGTACTCTGGAGTACTGCTGTGTGAGTGCATTTGGATTGTGCTTGAGATGTAAACTTCATATTCTCTTATTATATTTTTGTATTAAATGTCTGTGCTCATGTTATATTCTCATGTTATATTCTCATATTCTCATGTTATATTCTCATGTTATATTCTCATATTCTCATGTTATATTCTCATGTTATATTCTCATATTCTCATGTTATATTCTCATGTTATATTCTCATATTCTCATGTTATATTCTCATATTCTCATGTTATATTCTCATATTCTCATGTTATATTATCATATTCTCATGTTATATTCTCATGTTATATTCTCATATTCTCATGTTATATTCTCATGTTATATTATCATATTCTCATGTTATATTCTCATATTCTCATGTTATATTCTCATATTCTCGCGTTCTAATCTCATTCTCGTGTTCTAATCTCATTCTCGTGTTAAATTCTCGTGTTATATTCTCATGTTATATTCTCATATTCTCGCGTTATAATCTCATTCTCGTGTTATAATCTCATTCTCGTGTTATAATCTCATATTCTCGTGTTATATTCTCATGTTATATTCTCATATTCTCGCGTTATAATCTCATTCTCGTGTTCTAATCTCATTCTCGTGTTAAATTCTCGTGTTATATTCTCATGTTGTGTTCTCGTATTTTCGTGTTATATTCTCGTATTCTCATGTTATATTCTCGTGTTATATTCTCATGTTATATTCTCATATTATATTCTCGCGTTATATTCTCGTGTTATATTCTCATGTTATATTCTCATGTTATATTCTCATATTATATTCTCGTGTTATATTCTCATGTTATATTCTCATGTTATATTCTCATATTATATTCTCATGTTGTGTTCTCGTATTTTCGTGTTATATTCTCGTATTCTCGTGTTATATTCTCATGTTATATTCTCATGTTATATTCTCATATTATATTCTCATATTCTCGCGTTATATTCTCGTGTTATATTCTCGCGTTATATTCTCGTGTTATATTCTCATGTTATATTCTCATATTCTCGCGTTCTAATCTCATTCTCGTGTTCTAATCTCATTCTCGTGTTAAATTCTCGTGTTATATTCTCATGTTGTATTCTCGTATTTTCGTGTTATATTCTTGTATTCTCGTGTTATATTCTCATGTTATAATCTCATATTCTCGTGTTATAATCTCATATTCTCGTGTTATATTCTCGTGTTATAATCTCATATTCTCGTGTTATCTCATATTCTCGTGTTATATTCTCGTATTCTCATGTTATATTCTTGTGTTATAATCTCATATTCTCGTGTTATATTCTCGTATTCTCATGTTATATTCTTGTGTTATAATCTCATATTCTCGTGTTATAATCTCATATTCTCGTGTTATATTCTCGTATTCTCATGTTATATTCTCGTGTTATAATCTCATATTCTCGTGTTATAATCTCATATTCTCGTGTTATATTCTCGTATTCTCGTGTTATATTCTTGTATTCTCGTGTTATAATCTCGTATTCTTGTGTTATAATCTCGTATTGTCGTGTTATCTCGTATTCTCGTGTTATAATCTCATATTCTCGTGTTATATTCTTGTATTCTCGTGTTATAATCTCGTATTGTCGTGTTATAATCTCGTATTCTCGTGTTATAATCTCATATTCTCGTGTTATATTCTTGTATTCTCGTGTTATAATCTCATATTCTCGTGTTATATTCTTGTATTCTCGTGTTATAATCTCGTATTCTTGTGTTATAATCTCGTATTCTCGTGTTATCTCGTATTCTCGTGTTATAATCTCGTATTCTCGTGTTATAATCTCGTATTCTCGTGCTCAGCGGCAGTTCACTGTTCTGCAGGAGTGCAGCAGCGAGGAGGAGGAGGAGGAGGAGGAGGAGGAGGAATGGGGCGCGGCCGAGGACGCAGAGACAACGAGCTGATTGGTCAAACTGTGCGCATCTCCCAGGGCCCATACAAAGGTGAGGATCCAGCCTGATACTCACTACGCCCCGGGGGGTGATGCTAACTGAAGCACTGCTCTGTCTGAAGCTCTGGCCCTCAACTTAGACTTCATCTGCTAAGTATCAATATCCATGTGTTTTCCTACATTTCCCAGGGTACATCGGGGTTATTATGTGTTTTCCTACATTTCCCAGGGTACACTGGGGTTATTATGTGTTTTCCTACATTTCCCAGGGTACACTGGGATTATGTGTTTTCCTACATTTCCCAGGGTACATCGGGGTTATATTATGTGTTTTCCTACATTTCTCGGGTTACACTGGGGTTATTATGTGTTTTCCTACATTTCCCAGGGTACATCGGGGTTATATTATGTGTTTTCCTACATTTCCCAGGGTACACTGGGGTTATTATGTGTTTTCCTACATTTCCCAGGGTACACTGGGGTTATTATGTGTTTTCCTACATTTCCCAGGGTACATCGGGGTTATTATGTGTTTTCCTACATTTCCCAGGGTACATTGGGATTATTATGTGTTTTCCTACATTTCCCAGGGTACATCGGGGTTATATTATGTGTTTTCCTACATTTCCCAGGGTACATCGGGGTTATATTATGTGTTTTCCTACATTTCCCAGGGTACATCGGGGTTATATTATGTGTTTTCCTACATTTCCCAGGGTACATCAAGTTATATTATGTGTTTTCCTACATTTCCCAGGGTACACTGGGGTTATTATGTGTTTTCCTACATTTCCCAGGGTACACTGGGGTTATTATGTGTTTTCCTACATTTCCCAGGGTACACTGGGGTTATTATGTGTTTTCCTACATTTCCCAGGGTACATCGGGGTTATATTATGTGTTTTCCTACATTTCCCAGGGTACATCGGGGTTATATTATGTGTTTTCCTACATTTCCCAGGGTACATCGGGGTGGTGAAGGATGCCACGGAGTCGACGGCTCGTGTGGAGCTTCATTCGACGTGTCAGACGATCTCCGTGGACAGACAGCGCCTCACCACCATGTACGCCGCCGCCATGACACTTGGGTGTAAATGACACTTGGGTGTAAACGCTGCGCCTCTGACCGCACTCTGCTCTGTGTCCACAGGGGGGCGAAGCGACAGGGCGGCATGACGTCCGCCCACAGCCGCACGCCCATGTACGGCTCCCAGACGCCCATGTACGGCACCGGCTCCCGCACGCCCATGTACGGCTCCCAGACGCCGCTGCACGACGGTCTGTTCAGAACCTTTGTCCTGTTTAGAACCTTTGTCGTGTTCAGAACCTTTGTCCTGTTTAGAACCTTTGTCGTGTTCAGAACCTTTGTCCTGTTTAGAACCTTTGTCGTGTTCAGAACCTTTGTCCTGTTTAGAACCTTTGTCGTGTTCAGAACCTTTGTCCTGTTTAGAACCTTTGTCGTGTTTAGAACGTTCATCGTGTTTAGAACCTTTGTCATGTTCAGAACCTTTGTCGTGTTCAGAACCTTTGTCATGTTTAGAACCTTTGTCGTGTTCAGAACGTTTTTCGTGGTTAGAACCTTTGTCATGTTAAGAACCTTTGTCCTGTATAGAACGTTTGTTGTGTTTAGAACGTTCGTTGTGTGTAGAACGTTGTCGTGTGTAGAACGTTGTCGTGTGTAGAACGTTTGTCGTGTTCAGAACGTTTGTCGTGTTCAGAACCTTTGTCGTGTTCAGAACCTTTGTCGTGTTCAGAACTTTTATCGTGTTCAGAACCTTTGTCGTGTTCAGAACCTTTGTCGTGTTCAGAACTTTTGTCATGTTTAGAACGTTTGTTGTGTTTAGAACGTTCGTTGTGTGTAGAACGTTGTCGTATTTAGAACGTTTGTCATGTTCAGAACCTTTGTCGTGTTCAGAACCTTTGTCGTGTTCAGAACCTTTGTCCTGTTTAGAACGTTTGTCGTGTTTAGAATGTTCGTGTTTAGAACCTTTGTCATGTTCAGAACCTTTGTCGTGTTCAGAACCTTTGTCGTGTTCAGAACCTTTGTCGTGTTTAGAACCTTTGTCCTGTTTAGAACCTTTGTCCTGTTTAGAACGTTCATCGTGTTTAGAACCTTTGTCCTGTTTAGAACGTTCATCGTGTTTAGAACCTTTGTCATGTTCAGAACCTTTGTCATGTTCAGAACCTTTGTCGTGTTCAGAACCTTTGTCATGTTTAGAACCTTTGTCGTGTTCAGAACGTTTTTCGTGGTTAGAACCTTTGTCGTGTTAAGAACCTTTGTCCTGTTTAGAACCTTTGTCGTGTTTAGAACATTCGTGTTCAGAACTTTTGTCGTGTTTATAATATTTAGCGTTTTAGAACGTTCGTCGTGTTCAGAACCTTTGTCGTGTTCAGAACCTTTGTCATGTTCAGAACCTTTGTCGTGTTCAGAACCTTTACCGTGTTTATAATATTTATCGTTTTAGAACGTTCATCGTGTTGAGTACATTTATTGTGTTTAGAACGTTTAGAACGGAAATCTCACGTAAATGTGTTTGTGTCGCAGGAAGTCGCACGCCGCACTACGGCTCACAGACCCCGCTGCATGATGGGAGCAGGACCCCAGGTCAGAGCGGAGCCTGGGACCCCAGCAACCCCAACACCCCCTCCAGGTGAGTCAGTACTGTCCCCCCTCCAGGTGAGAGTCAGTACTGCCCCCCCCTCCAGGTGAGTCAGTACTGCCCTGCCCCCCCCATCCTCCAGGTGAGTCAGTACTGCCCCCCCCTCCAGGTGAGAGTCAGTACTGCCCCCCCCCTCCAGGTGAGTCAGTACTGCCCTGCCCCCCCCATCCTCCAGGTGAGTCAGTACTGCCACCAGAGGGAGTCGCTGAGGTGCTGAATGGTCCCTGTTCCTGGGGGGTGGCGCCCTCTGGTGGTCAGGAGCAGTGCGTTTGTATTAGACTCTGAAGACAAAGGACGACACTGCACCAAACAGATTTACTCTCCACAGGGAACAAAGATGGAAACTAATCTCTCCTCCTCCTCCTCTCCTCCGCCTCGCCTCCTCCTTTCCTCTGTCCTCCTCCTCCTCTCCTCCTCCTCTCCTCCTCCTCTCCTCCTCCTCCTCCTCTCCTCCTCCTCCTGTTTCCTCTCTTCACAGGAACGATGAGGAGTACGACTTTGGTTACGACGATGAGCCGTCTCCATCTCCTCAGGGCTACGGCTCCACCCCAAACCCTCAGACGCCCGGTTACCCAGAAGCCCCTTCACCCCAGGTCAACCCGCAGTACAACCCCCAGACCCCGGGGACGCCCGCCATGTCAGTACTACTACTACTACTGCTACTACTACTACTGCTACTACTACTTCTACTTCTACGACTGCTACTGCTACTGCTACTGCTACTACTACTACTACTACTTCTACTTCTACTTCTACTTCTAATACTACTGCTACTGCTACTGCTACTACTACTACTTCTACTACTACTGCTACTACTACTACTACTACTACTACTACTACTACTTCTACTTCTAATACTACTGCTACTGCTACTACTACTACTTCTACTACTACTACTACTACTACTACTGCTACTACTACTACTACTACTACTACTACTACCACCGCTACCACCACTTCACTTCACGACCGCTACTGCTACTACTACTACTACTACCACTACCACCACCACTACCACCACTACTGCTACCACTGCCACTACTACTGCCACTACTACTACCACCACCACTGCCACTACTACTTACTTCACTGCTACCGACCGCTACCGCTACCACTACTACTACCACTTCACTTCACTACCACCGCCACTGCTACCGCTACTACATCACTTCACTACTACCACTA
>CM068357.1:2134663-2302163 GCA_034769755.1 Odontamblyopus lacepedii
CTACTACTACTACTACTGCTGCTACTACTGCTACTACTGCTACTGTTGCTACTACTGCTACTGCTACTGCTACTATTACTACTACTGCTACTGCTACTGCTACTGCTACTGCTACTGTTGCTACTACTGTTGCTACTACTACTACTACTACTACTACTGCTACTGCTACTGTTGCTACTACTGCTACTGCTACTGTTGCTACTACTGCTACTGCTACTATTACTACTACTGCTACTGCTACTACTACTACTACTGCTGCTACTACTGCTACTGCTACTGCTACTATTACTACTACTGCTACTGCTACTACTACTACTACTGCTGCTACTACTGCTACTGCTACTGCTACTATTACTACTACTGCTACTGCTACTGCTACTGCTACTGCTACTGTTGCTACTACTGTTGCTACTACTACTACTACTACTGCTACTGCTACTGTTGCTACTACTGCTACTGCTACTGTTGCTACTACTGCTACTGCTACTATTACTACTACTACTACTGCTACTGCTACTGCTACTGTTGCTACTACTGTTGCTACTACTACTACTACTACTACTACTGCTACTGCTACTGTTGCTACTACTGCTACTGCTACTGCTACTACTACTACTACTGCTACTGCTACTGTTGCTGCTACTACTACTACTACTACTGCTACTGCTACTGCTACTACTACTACTACTGCTACTGCTACTGCTACTGTTGCTACTGCTGCATTAATCTTCCTCTGTGTTTTAGGGTGGGATGTGCTCCGTCTTCATGCAGGAGTCAGAGAAGGTTGTGAGCGTCAGCAGTGACCACCTCGAGCCGGTCACTCCCACCAAGAACAACAAGGTACTGCCCCCACAGCGGGTACTCTGCCCCCACAGCGGGTACTCTGCCCCACAGCGGGTACTCTGCCCCACAGCGGGTACTCTGCCCCACAGCGGGTACTCTGCCCCCACAGCGGGTACTCTGCCCCCACAGCGGGTACTCTGCCCCACAGCGGGTACTCTGCCCCCACAGCGGGTACTCTGCCCCCACAGCGGGTACTCTGCCCCACAGCGGGTACTCTGCCCCCACAGCGGGTACTCTGCCCCCACAGCGGGTACTCTGCCCCCACAGCGGGTACTCTGGCCCCACAGCGGGTACTCTGCCCCCACAGCGGGTACTCTGCCCCACAGCGGGTACTCTGCCCCACAGCGGGTACTCTGCCCCCACAGTGGGTTCTCTGGGGCTCTGCACGTGTCACTTGTGTTTAGTTTGATTATTCGGTAAAAGTTTCGGTGCTTTCACTGATTCTCATCACTTTTGATGTAATTTGAGTTTGATAAAATGGGCGATGAGCTGAGCCGTACCTGCTGCAGTCTCCCCGCCCCCGGAACAAACGCACAAAAGGAAACGCTGAAATAATGAAACGTTGAAATACTGAAACACTGAAATACTGAAACGTGGAAATTAGGGCTGAAACGATTCATGGAGTAAATCGATTAGAAAAATGCATTGATTAATATTTTTTGCCTGGATGCTTGGTTCTATTGTCCTCCGCTCGGCGATGGACCGAAGCGTCTGTGGCAGAGGTAAAGTTTCCACACGGCCGCTGCACTTCACTGTGCACCAAACAGCGGCGCTCAGGATGTGAGAAGAGCTTTAAGAATAAGAGGTTTTATTCCAGTTCTGTGGCGGCGCCGAGCTTCTGTTTGACCAGCGACAATGTGGGAAAACGAAGCAACGAAAACACATTCAACAGAAACAGAGGAAGAGCAGAAGAAAAGACAGAGGCGATCGAAAGTGTGGAACATTTTACATTAAAACAGGGAGCAAAGTCCCACTGAGCTGGAATCACAACGTCTGAGCTGCAGCATCTAAACAGACATGAGGAAAAACCCTCTTTTCTCTGGCAGAGGTCAAACTGCTGCTGCTTTTCTGTACGTTTACATTTATTACATTTAGGTTTACAAAAGGCAGTGGAAATTTTATTCATTTACTTTTCTGCTCTTAGTTCAGCATAAATATATATATTTTGATATATTTTATTTACTTATTTTATGTTTTTGCCTTTAAAGTTATTAGTGCCTTTAATACGTTCATGTTTGTGCAGCTCTGAAGAAACGGGACTGAAGTTTATTTCCTTGAATCAAGTTTTTTTTTTTCAAAAAACAGTCAAAAAACCTGTAAAGTTTGGATTCGATTATTCGAACAAAATAATGGACAGAATAATCGATTATCGTAATCGATTATTACAGCGATCGATATTACAGCGATCGATATTACAGTGATCAATTATTGTAATAATTGATGGCTGCAGCCCTAGTTGAAACGTTGAGATGCTGAAACGTTGAGATGCTGAAACGTTGAGATGCCGAAACGTTGAGATGCCGAAACGTTGAGATGCTGAAACGTTGAGATGCTGAAACGTTGAGATGCTGAAACGTTGTGCTGTTCAGGTGAAGGTGATTCTGGGCGAGGACCGGGAGGCCACAGGGATCCTGCTGAGCATCGACGGAGACGACGGCATCGTACGAATGGAGCTGGACGACCAACTCAAGATCCTCAACCTCAGGTCTGCGCTAGTCCCGGTCTAGTCCCGGTGTAGTCCCGGTGTAGTCCCGGTGTAGTCCCGGTGTAGTCCCGGTGTAGTCCTGGTCTAGTCCCGGTGTAGTCCTGGTCTAGTCCCGGTCTAGTCCCGGTCTAGTCCCGGTCTAGTCCCGGTCTAGTCCCGGTCTAGTCCCGGTCTAGTCCCGGTCTAGTCCCGGTCTAGTCCCGGTCTAATCCCGGTCTAGTCCCGGTCTAGTCCCGGTGTAGTCCCGGTCTAGTCCAGGTTTACTCCCGGTCTAGTCCCGGTCTAGTCCCGGTCTAGTCCCGGTCTAGTCCCGGTCTAGTCCCGGTCTAGTCCACATATGAAGTGGAGCATGATTTGCTTGTGGAGCACCTCCTGTTCCTCCTCCTTTAGTCTTTGTCGTGTGTGTGCAGGTTCCTGGGGCGTCTGGAGCACTGAGTCCGTGTTCCTCTCTGGTTCTCCCGTTCTCCCGTTCTCCGGTTCTCCGGTTCTCCGGTTCTCCGGTTCTCCGGTTCTCCGGTTCTCCGGTGAATGTTTTTAGTCATTTTCACATCTTTGGTTTGACAAAAAAACTGTGTATCACGTCGACGAAGTTTCCTCCACTCCACCCGCTCTGTCCAGTCTCATTTCTGCAGAATAAATGTGTTTTTCATTCACGTCCTGTACTGCGGTCCTGGTTTTTGGGTTTTTAATTCTTAAACAGAGATGAACCTTTACTCGACACACGGATATGACGAGTGCACAAAACAAACCTCACGACTGCTGGACGTGAGGATCATTATCATACGATTAACTCTTACCACCCGCCCCCGGGCCATTCTACAGCATTAAACTACACAACATGAGTCAAGTCAGATATTCACCTTCATTATTTTTCCACTGTTGAGCTGCTGCACATCGTTTAAAGCTTCATTCCTCAGGAAAACAACCAGATCATTCATTTATGCTGCAGCCAAAGAGCAAGAATTTAATCAAAATAATCAAAAAATAATCAAAAATAATCAAAACAACAATGCACATTTCTGACCTTTGAGCCGCTTCTGTCCGAAACTGTTTCAGTCCAGGAACAGCTGAGCTCAGTTAGTCCAGAACAGTCACAGAAAAAGAACATCCAGGAGTTTTTTCATCAAATAATTCCATGTGGGGAAATAATCCAGAAAGACGTGTTTGTCTGAATGGATGAGCGACGCATGAAAACATGTCTGTCCTTTTCATCCTTACGCTTAGCTTAGCGTTCACTCCTGTTAGCGCTGTGGGGTCTGTTTGTTTTCTTCAGACTCTAAGCTACAAAACGAGACCCTCCCCGAGATGATCCGGGCCCCGGTGCAGTGGGCACAGCTCACGGAACAAAAGGAGGCGTCCAGTTAGCGGCGTATTACACATGTCCGAGCGAGCGCTGCACGGAAAAAGCTCTTCAGTCATTGGTTCTTCCGGAAAATGATTGACAGATCTGAACAGCCAATCAGGAGCCTTTAGGGCGGTGGCCCCACGTGGGGCAGAGGTGAGATAGTGACAGAGCAGCTCAGTAAAGCTGTTTGCAGAGGCTCTGACCTCCTCTGACCACAGACACCGGAGGAGGCTCCAGAGGCTCTGACCTCCTCTGACCACAGACACTGGAGGAGGCTCCAGAGGCTCTGACCTCCTCTGACCACAGACACCGGAGGAGGCTCCAGAGGCTCTGACCTCCTCTGACCACAGACACCGGAGGAGGCTCCAGAGGCTCTGACCTCCTCTGACCACAGACACCGGAGGAGGCTCCAGAGGCTCTGACCTCCTCTGACCACAGACACTGGAGGAGGCTCCAGAGGCTCTGACCTCCTCTGACCACAGACACTGGAGGAGGCTCCAGAGGCTCTGACCTCCTCTGACCACAGACACTGGAGGAGGCTCCAGAGGCTCTGACCTCCTCTGACCACAGACACCGGAGGAGGCTCCAGAGGCTCTGGAGACACATTTTAGGCCTGTTTTAGTTTTTTATCTTAAGAAAACCTGCCGAAAGTTCAGAAGAAGATTGAAACGGCCGTTATCCGTTTTTTCCATTTCTCATTTCAACACAAAATTAAAAACTGAAAAAAAGGAATCGTTATCCAGTTTTTCATTTTGGTTTTGGAGACAAATAATGAAAAAACTGTTTTTTCATTTTCTTACTTTTGGTTTTATATTGAAAAACTAATGAACGAATGAACATGGATTTAAAGTTAACATTAACTGTATAAAACCAAGTTAAAATCCTCCAATAAAATGGAAGTTGTGGTAGTGAAATGTCTGGGACATTTACAGCAGAAGGAAACGAGGCCGCCGACAGGGCAGCTAAGAAAGCTGCTGGCTATCAGGTAGAAGCCCAGGGAACGTGGGTGGTCAGGGACCAGCTCAGTCCATTGGAAACCCTTCCAGAACTCACCTTGGACGTGATATTGGAGGCACAAGAGAAGGCCTCCCCGAAGGAAAAGTCCATGTGGTTGGACAAAGGAGGTGCAAGGGACTCTGATGGCCTTTGGAGAGGACCAAGGGGTACAGTAGCATTACCACTAGGACCCCTTAGAAGTGCAACCCTGGGAGAGGCACATGGTGTGGGACATGTTGGCCATGCCCAAATGATGAGAAATTTGGCCCCATGGTGGCATCCTTTTATGTCAGATTTAGTCAGGGATTACTGTCATAAATGTGAGACTTGTCAATAATTTAATGTCCGACCAGCTTCTAAAGTGACACCAGGACAATTCAAACCAGCAACCTGGCCTAGAATGGAGATCACCACTGACTTTACAGACATGATCTCCCGACATCAAGGTAAGAGGAATCTGCTGGTCATCGTGGACTCCTACACTGGGTGGCCTGAAGCCCATCCAGTGGCTAAAGAAGACACAACTTCGGTATGTAACGTATTGATTTCAGACTATATACCTAGATTTGGGTTTCCACAACTTATTAGGTCTGACAATGGGTCACATTTTAGTAACAAAGATTTGGCTGATGTGGAAAAGGCCTTAGGCCTTAAACATAAATTTGGATCGGTTTATCATCCACAGTCTCAAGGACGAGTGGAGAGGATGAATTTAACTCTCAAAAACAAATTGGCTACAAGCCCGACCCCTGGCCCTGCTCTCTGTGAGACAGTCAATAAACAGGACCACCCAATTAACTCCTTACGAGTTACTGACTGGGCATTTGATGCCAGGCCCAGGGACTAGAATGGTTCCATTCGAAGAGGTGGAACACTCCAGAATCCCATATAAACCGTATTGGGATCAATTGAGGTTTTTGGTTTCAAGTTTCTCTTCTCAGATACAAGATAAGCTGCAGGTGACGGAGGACGAGGCAGCTGAACAGCCCCCGGGAGAAGTCTACCTCAAAGTATTGAAGAGGAACTGGTCAGAACCTCGTTGGACCGGACCAACAAAGTCGTGGTGAGAACCAGAAAGGCCGTCCAACTCGAAGGGAAAGGAAACAAGTGGTATCATCTCTCCCTGACCAGGAGGGGCCTCTTAATCCATTTTAGGCTAAGGTTTTGTATTTTACCCACAAGATAAGCTGTGCACGCTGACACTGCTCATTTCTCACACCTTACAACACGTCAGAGACTGAAGTTATTTGTTTTGTGCTTAGAAGCTCAGAGAGACGGCAGTTTGTCTACAATTTTTTGTATTATTGGTTCAAATAAGAGTTTTTTTTTTGTTTGTTTTTTACATATTTACACAAATATGCTGGGTTGTCCTACTACTAAAGGGGGTAGGATAGTCACAGTTAGTATAATATCTTTAGGTGCATTAGTGATCCTAGCAATTTTAATTTGGGAAGCAACACAAAAATCTGTAGATGATCCTCAACGACTCGATACGGGGAGCACAACACCACTAAAAAGAGTAAAACGTTATTTTACTGCCAAATTCGGGACGTCATGTGGAGGTAAACCCAAATTACAATTACATTATACAAAACTGGAAACCATGACTTATCAATTTGACTTATGTGATGTAACAGAGTGTGGACAAAATCCCCGACAATGGAAAACACAGGACATATATGGGTGCTCACAGACCTCCAGAAATTTGGAATGTGTTGAGTGGAGTCACATTTTTCTTTGGACAGGACCAGCATGGACCCCATACAACTCTAATGCAGGAAAAATAACTCTGCAAAGGTCAAAAGTAGCTGGCTCAAGTGGTTCCCTGAATCCCCCGGTGATGACCACCAACCCCTTAGCTAAACCAGTCGACCAATACTCCTGTTCCACCTGTATTCAGTTATAGGTGTAGATGCTACAGGAGCTGACCCAATGGGGCTTATCAGGGTTAATTTTGTGGATACCCCTGTACCATCTAAAAAGGAAATGGAGGACCTGGCTGAGGCAAATAAGGTAGAGGTTAAAACTGGTAATGGGTGGAGTGTTAAACAGTTACACTGATAGAAACTCCTGGCTCTGGACGGTGGAGCACATGGCCACTCTGCAGGGTGTGAGGACTGTGTGGTGTGCTCCTCAGACCCACTCTTTTTACAGAACCTGCTCCTTTACATCTTGAAGATACTGATGGCTATGGGTGCATGCTAGATTTGTTTAACGAAGGACCATCTCCAGACAAAAATTGTACAACTTATTCTTTATTGTATCCAGAATTACGGGTTCCTATTCAGCCACCAATGTTTTCAACGAGGATGGGTAATTATACTCGTTACCAGTCACCCAATGGTGCGGACCAGCAGCTCCAGTGGGGACACCTCCCAGGCGATTAGTGTGTTAATAATGTGACCCTACCTGATCCTGTCCCTTATACAAGGATTCGTGGAGACCTGTATTGGCTGTGTGGAGATCTAAAACTCGGGTACAAATTATTATCTAACTTTACTGGTAGCTGTGCCATGGTGCGCTTGGTGTCTCCTTTAACAGTTATTGGACACAAACGTGACTCTTCTATGGGAGCAGTAATTCATGGCACTCGTGCTCGCAGGTCTCTAATGAATGTGCTTAACACTGGACCTGACAACCCCACTTATATAGATGCTACTGGAGCACCAAGAGAGGGGTCCAAATGAATTCAAAACCTGCAGGTTTTGAAAATATACCCATCATATTGGCTCTTTTTCCTATTACGCCAACAAAAATGTAGATAGGATCAATTATATTTCGTGCAACTTAGATTGGCTAATCATACTACAGAAGCTATAGAAGGTTTAGCTGAACAAACGGGGCCAACCTCACTGGTAGCATTTCAAAATAGAATGGCTTTAGATATGATTTTGGCAGAAAAAGGTGGAGTTTGTTCTTTATTCAGAGACCAATGTTGTACTTCTATTCCTAATGTAGTAATGGAGGAGCGAGTGCTGAGCAGAGCCAAGTGTCTCCTGGCTCCGCCCCTCCGTCCTCTGACTCCTGACTTTATCCTGATGCCTTCAGGACGTCGTTTTTATGACTAACCGCTTCTCCAATTCTTTTGTGCCTTCAGCTATTAAACTGCTAAATTCTGAGGGTTGTGTTTTTGAGGTTTTGTCATATGTATATTGTTCTTATATTGTTCTTTGAGTTCCACTTGTGTCTGTAATGGTCTGACACACTGTGTGTTTGTGCGGGTGAGAACTGCTCTGTGAAAGCTGCAAACGAACTGCCCTCTGGGATCAATAAAGTTTTCTGGTTCTGATTCTGATTCTGATTCTACTGTAACAGACTCAGGTTCTGGGCCTGTTGGGCAAATTAAATGTTTCCTGTAAAACACAGGGAAAGGATGAGACAGGCGATCGTGAAGTTGCTCTTTGCTTCGCTTCTGCCATATTTATTTATACAATCATGTATTTTCATCAATATTCAGCTTTTCAACATTTTCTTGGTTTACAAGTCACAATCATGTAAACAATTTTCCTTTTCAAAATCATGTTTCAAAATCATGTACAGTACAGTAAACATTTCCATTAGACGTGTTCACATTTTTCCAATATCACTATTTTAAAGTTTTTAACCAAAATGCACCATCTATTTTCACATCTGCAGCTGGACTGTTTTTAACAGCATTTTTAATATATCACCGCTGCCTTATCGGCTCATGAATTTCATGGTAGTACGAGACTGGCTTTTAGCTTTAGCTTGAGACCTTTTTAACTTTCACTTATGAACCCATGAACTTGTCTCTTACACTTTAACACTTAAAACGATGTCAGAGCACTTTTAAAACATCCTCAGTTACAAAAAGAGCTTAAAATAACGGTACATTAAACTCAAAATGGCGCCCGTGCTGTCGCCTTGACCTGTCTTTTCATGTCTTTTTACATGGCTCAAACTCAACAAAAATACAGTATTTACAAACTGATTTATACTCTCACAATTAGCTGTGTTTGTTATTAATAGTTTATGACCAATATAATGTGGTTTTTACTTCGGTACAAACCTTAGTAATATCAAGTTTCCTTCTACATTCTTTCCAATAATAATGTATAATAATGTATAATAATGTATAATAATGTATAATAATGTATAATAATGTGTTAATGATACAATAATTCATCTGTTTGCTTTTTGTCTTTTGGAATTGATATATGAAAATAAGAGACCTTTAGGACAGAGCTTTGGAAGCTTCACACTTCCACTTGGACAGAAAACCCCAAACCCATGAGATCAAGTTTCTTATCAGACCAGAAGTAAAATTGAAAGTTTGGTCAATTTAAACCTCCCATTTATTCTGATTTCACCAGTGTAATGAAGCTTATTCTAGGCTTTTTATACGCCCGTTGTGTAAGACGGGACGTATTATGCTATGGCACTGTCCGTCTGTCCGTCTGTCCGTCTGTCCGTCTGTCCGTCCGTCCGTCTGTCCGTCTGTCCGTCTGTGGACACTTCAAACCTTTGAAGTCTTTGAAGCTTTGTCTTCATGAAAGATCTGAACTCTCTTCTCAAATGTTCTGCTGCTGAAAGCGAGAACAACCCACATTCTCTGCTTCTTTGAGCTTTGACACATTAAAGCTTTGGAGTGTCTTTAAGTTCTGTTGCTGCGATCTGATTGGTGGAATTCCGATTCTAGAATTCTATATACAATAATTCAAAGTACGGGCGTATTTTGCCCCGCTGGAGGAGCTCTTGTTATTACTGATTTCATCCCGGTAAAGAAAGTGGTCGTGAGCTCCATTTTATTAGATCTAATTTGACCCTCTGTACAAGTGGCAAATAATTAGTTTTAAACAGATCGTTTATGTTTGGAGTAATAAAAATACCCAGATAATTAAAACCATTAGGAGTCCAATTACATTTGCATGATGTTGTTTCTGATGGTGTCATGTGTAAGAGAGAAGCATTAGATTTTGTATAATTGACCTTATATTCTGAATATAGTCACATTTATTTATTGTTTTCTGTAACTCTATAATAGATTTTTCTGAATTGGTTATATATAAGAGGAGATCATCAGCATATAAGGATATTTTGTGTTCTTGTCCACCAATATTTCAGTGTTGTGAGATGTGTCTGTGTTGTGTCTGTGGCTCAGTGCGAGAGAGAGAGAGAGTGGGTGGTTGTGTGCGCGCGCCGGGGGCGCGCGAGAAGTATGTCTGCGCGGACCAGGGGACCCGGGTCTCGCTCTGGGTGTGTGTCCGCGTGTGCTCTGAGAGAGAGGAGAGACGGCGACCGGGCAGGTAGAGGAAGGAAAGGGTGCCACTAAGAGAGTGTAGTGAGTGAAATAAAGCCGACTCTTCAGCGAACTGCCTCCTTTTATTTACGTTTTTCTTTATACACCGCAAGCGCACGAGGTCCTCAAAGGGAGTTAACTCCGGTCCCTAGGAGAAGAAGATCTCCCCTGTGCTCCCCAACCACGGTTAGGGGGGCTTGAACAGGAAAAATAGTTAACACTGGCGACCACGAAGGGACCCTCGCGCCGTTAAAAAGTGGTGAGAAACGAAGATAAAAGGACTGTGCAAGTAAAAGCTGAGTGACTGTAATACCACTGTAGTAGCTAAGCTAGCACAACATGGCGGCCGCTCGCTATCTCCCCAATGATTACGGACAAGCAACAAACTACTCGAACCCGTTCATGTCTCTAACCAATGTTCAGGAAAACATACAGGACATTATGGAAGCTTGTGAGAACAGGGCTGTGCGGAAAGGTGGACATTATAACCCGTTTCGGTGTGATGAAAGTTATGCTAACACGCCTGCTAATGGAGACGATTTGTTCGCCGTCCACAGTCCCACTCAGTTCTCCCCCACGAATCCTTTCTTTGGAGCGGAGAGTCAAAGTCAAAGTCGCGACTCCGTGGGAAGCCCAAACCAATTCATGTATCCTGTGTCATTTAAAGTGCATTATGCAGACACTAACCCCTTTGCCACTGCTCACATGGGAAGTTTTGTACATAGCACGCCAGCTACTGCCATACCAGAAGCAAGTACACTTCCCCTGGCTCCGTGCATTAATGAAAATGAGACTGTTAAGCCTGTGCACTCCTCACTGAGCCGTCCCGGTCACTCATCTCCACGTAAGTAGCCCTGCGCCCGCCAGCCCCATCGGATAGTGATGAGGACTATGACCCCAAGAGAGAGTCCCCACACTGCGCCCTGGTCAGTACGACGGGCAACACACCATGGAGAGAGTTTCTGCATAAGTTTGAGAGCTGCGCAGAGGCAAATCGCTGGTCAGTAAAGACAAAGGCTATCCAGCTGAAATTCTGCCTTGTTGGAGCTGCAGGTGCCATTGTTCACAGAAACCCTCGTTCATCTAAATGGGACTACCACCGCCTGCTGGAGGAACTCGAAACTGCATACGGCCCTTCTTCAGATCATGCTGCGGCTGTGGCAGTGGAGTTGAAGGCAACGAGTCCGCCAAATCTGACGGAGGCCCTTCATGTATTCAGAGATGACATCTATGGAAAAGTAGCTGTAGCTTATGGAGATTGGTCAGAGGCTGAGCAGGATGCTATAGCTGTTGAAGTTTTCACAAATGGTTTGGGTGATGCAGAGCTAGTCCAAAGACTGTTAGAAGAACGTCAGCCACACTAGCCAGGGCCTATGAGATAGCCCATCGCCATGAGACCACAAGAGGGCTGCATCCTATGTCACAAGCCTCATGCAGTCAGGGTCTCGCAGCCTCACCGAACGCCCGACCCGGGCTGCTGTTGTCCGAGAAATCGACAAAAATAAGACTGTGTCTATTAATACACCTGCCACTAGCCCTTCATCCAGCTACTACCTGTTCAACACACCCCTGCAGAAACGCCAAGGCAGCACAAGAACTTTAATAAGGGTGGCCTACGCTGCCATAACTGTAAAGGCTGGGGTCACAAGCAAAGTCAGTGCTCGTCCCCTCAAAGAAATGCAAAGAGTTTTGTTCCCAGGACTGCCCGTGAACCGCCACAGACCACCGTGCTCCACCTTAAAGGCCAAAACCGTGAGATGAGCATCCACCTGCGCATATACGAGCTGGAGGTGTGCGCTGTCTTGGACAGTGGAGCGCGGAGGAGCGTGCATACCCTTCACCATTACAATGCTATTAACCAAGACATGAGACCTGCACTCCAGTCATCCATCGTAGAGACGTTGCTCGGGGTGGGACCAGGAGACGTGCCGGTGCTTGGGGAGGCCAAAATACCTGTCACTATCAGCAACTGCGAAGTTGAAGTGGACTTTCTGGTGGCGGACATAGCAGGCAATGAAGTGCTGCTTGGACACCCTTTCCTCACTCAAGCTGAAGCTCGCCTTGATTTCGGTAAGCACCGCATTGTTTTGTTTGGAGAAGAAGTGCCCTATTTCCACCCAGAGACTGTCTCAAAGTCACATGCAGTGAGAGTCGCTAGAACTATAGTAGTTGAGCCTGGACAAGAGTACCTAGTCAGGGGCACAGTGCACTGTAGCAAAGCAACTCAGAGAGACATGCTGCTCAGCCCCACCAAAGGCTTCGTTGAAAAGCACAAAGTACTCATTGCCAGAGTTCTCGTCACGTCGCCGACAAACGTCCCACTGCGCCTCTTTAACCCTGGAAACAAAGCTGTCACCATTAAAGAAGGTGCAATCGCTGGACTCCTCCAGTCAGCTGAGACTCTGCCCTCGTCCAGTGCCCCTTCAGCTGCAGACTTTCCAGCCAGCTTCCCGCAGTCCCAGAGCACCTCCAGGAGCTCTACGCTACAGAGTTCCACTGACCTTAATGACAATGAAAAACTTGAACTGTCTAACCTGTTGTGTACATATGAAAGTGTCTTTTCCAGGGGACCCGGTGACTTGGGCCGACCAGCCTGGTGCAGCACGATATCATAACCAGGCCTGGAGCTCCGTGAAGCAACCTCCTCGCCGGATGGCTGGGGAAAAAGCAGCAAAATGCCGACCAGCAGATCCGTGAGAGCCTCCAGTCCGGTCTTGCCACCAGCAGCCACAGCAGCTGGGCCTCACCGATCGTCATGGTGCGTAAAAGGATGGCACTTACCGCCTTTGTATCGATTACAGAACACTCAACGACCGCACCATCACCGGCGATATCCGCTGCCCCGGATCCAAGACACCTGGACACTCTCGCCACTGCCAAATGGTTCAGCACTCTGGATCTCGCCTCAGGTTACTGGCAAGTCGAATTCTAACCCCAAGAAGCACGCCGCGCGCTTGCTTTGCACCCGGAAATGGACTATTCGAATGGAACGTCATGCCGTTCGGCCTATGCAACGCGCCATGGCAACGTTTCAACGCCTTATGGATCGCGTCTTGGCTGGCATGCAGTGGGAGACCTGCCTCGTCTACCTGGGCGACATCATTGTGCTGGCCAAGGACGTCCCGGAGATGCTGCAGTGACTGAGCCAAGTGTTCCAGAGGCTCAAACAGGCAAATCTTAAACTAAAACCTGCCAAATGCTGTCTGTTTCGCCGTCAAGTGTCCTACTTAGGCCACATTGTGTCTGAACACGGTGTGGCCACTGACCCTAATAAAGTATGAAAGTCCAAACTTGGCCCACTCCCACATCGGTCCAAGAGGTCAGACGTTTTATTGGCCTTAAGGCCCTACTACCGGAGATTTGTGAAAGACTTTGCCTCCATCGCCGAACCTTTACACAACCTGACTAAGAAAATGCACACTTCCAGTGGTACGCTGAACACCAGACCGCCTTCGACACGCTCAAACACCGCCTCACCACTGCCCCCGTCTTAGGCTACCCACTGGACTATGGTGAAATGATCCTCGACACCGATGCTAGTGACACAGGCATTGGTGCCGTCCTGTCGCAGATGCAGGGACGGTGCAGAACGCGTGCTGTCATACGGAGCCGTAAGCTAACCAAGACTGAACAAAACTATTGCACTACAAGGACGGGAGCTGTTAGCCATTGTTGATTTCACGCCACATTTCCGTCAATATCTGCTTGGGCGCCTTTCAAGTGCGTACTGACCACAGCAGCCTGCGCTGGCTAACACGGATGAAAGAGCCAGAAGGTCAGTTAGCCCGGTGGCTTGAGAAATTGGCAGAGTACGAGTTTGAAATCATTCATCGCCCAGGTCGCTTACATACTAACGCCGATAGTCTCTCCCGCGAGGCCCTGCCGCCAGTCTTGTCCTTGTAACTGCATGGCCCCTCCTCACAGCCGAGAACCACATCTCACCAAGCGGTTCAGTGTGAATTGGACTCCGACACCACATCCCTGCTGCTGAGTCCGGTGGGGTGGAGCGTGCCTGTCAACTGCAGTTGTGAGTCCGGTGGGGGTAAGCGCAGACAACTTGACCGATTCAGACACTTTAAAACAAACAGAGACAATCTATGTGACTAATGTGAGCGAGACCACACTGTTTCCTGGCTGGACTATGGAGGAGCTGCGCCAGGCCTGGAGAGCAGCTGACGCGACATTGCACCAGTAAAAGCTTGGTTAGAGTCCAGCAATGAGCGCCCCCCATGGACCACAGTCTCCCCATGCAGCCCAGTCACCAAAACGTACTGGAGTCAATGGAAAAGACTGTACTTCCGAGATGGAGTTCTACTCCGCCGCTTTTACTGTTTAGATGACACACAGTTTTATCCCCAAATTGTCCTGCCACGCAAAATGCAGCCCGACGTTATGCGCCAAATGCACGAGGGGCCAGTAGGTGGACATTTTGGTATTGAACGGACTGTGGCCCGACTTCAAACCCGATACTACTGGTACCACATGAGGGAAGATGTTGCCCTCTGGTGCCGCACTTGTACTAACTGTGCATGCAGAGCCAGACCCCACAAAACTCCGCAGGCACCCATGGGAACTGTCAGGGTTGGAGCCCCATGGAGCGCACTGCACTGACATCATGGGCCCACTCAGCAAACAGATCGTAAAAACCGCCACGTGCTGCGCTACAGGAGTACTTCACCAAATGGACTGAAGCATTTCCAATTCAGGACGAAAAGGCTGTGACAGTGGCTCATGTCGTTGCAACGGAATGGGTGTGCCGCTTTGGGATGCCTCACTCTCTGCACTCTGATCAAGGGCGCACAATTTGAATCAGGGGTGTTTCAAGAAATGTACGCCTATTTGGCATCGAGAAAACTCACACTCGCCATTCCGACCACAGTCCGACGGCCAAGTTGAACGCTTCAATGCCACACTCCAGAAAATACTCGCTTCTACTGCAGAACGCTGTCACTGGGATTGGGACTTGATGATTCCATATGCACTTATGGCCTACAGAGCGACTCAAGCACAGCTACTGGCTTCACTCCAACTACATGATGTTAGGACACGTAAAATAAGTGGAGCCAGTGGACCTTAGCTAGCCTGCCCAGACTCTGACACTGTGCCTACAGCTCCATATTATCTGCAACAAAAGCGAGAGCGGCTGGAATTAGCTCACAGCATCACTCGAGAAGCTCTTGGTGAGTCAGTCACACGTGCAAAAAGGCAATACGACAAAAATGCTTGCCACACGCAGTACAAAGTTGGAGACGCAGTCTGGTATCTTATTAAAGGAACACGTCATGTCAAAAACAAAGTGAAAAAGTTCCTCCCCTCCTACGAAGGACCCTTCTTCGTCACGGGACAGCTGGGACGATCTTGTTTACCGTGCATTCAGAAGAGCCCCAGAGCCAAAGTAAAAGTCGTCCACCGACCAGCTGAAACACTACCGCAGCCGTGAGCCTCTCGGCGACTCCTGGGTCCTGGACCACGCCCAGAATTGGACACCGTCCGAGATTCCACCACCAGCTGTGGACGGAGACCCAGCCGACCAGAACTTCAGCCTGCATCTCCTCTTCTCTACTGCCTCCAGTGACGACCCCACTAACTCCCAGCTGTTGACTCCACCTGGTCCTGACTCTAATATGCCTGGGTCTCTTCCATCCACTCCTTCCCATGTGATCTCTGACTATGGTGGGGGTGCGGTGGGAGAGCCACACCAGCCGGCTCAGCATGGCCCACGGCCCAAACGTCAGCGCAGAGGACCGGACCGGTACGGAGACTGGGTCACCTAGAGTAAACTGTCTGTTCCTATTTGCACTAGAGGCTCTACAGTTTATATTTTATATATATATATTTTTTTTTTGAGTCTGCAATGTTCAGCACATTTGTTCAATGTTAAAAAAAAAAAAAGAGAAAAGCTGAAGAGACAATACTTTTACATGTACCCTTTCTACAATGTATGTATTCATAACTAGTTAGTTAAGTATTACAGCCCGGTTCTGCCAAAGAACAGGTGTTTTAAGTGTAATATACTCTTTTGCTAAGATAGAGTTAATTGCGTTGCAATGCATTTGTCACTCACATACATTTACTGCTAAATGAGCTACTGTTATCACGTAATAGACACTTGTTATATTTAACCTACCTACTAAAATGTTTTAATTGTTGTAATGTATTGGACACAGCTGTCTCTTCAAAATTTTAGGCCTACAGATATGGAGATTGTGTACCAGTTGTATATAGAGATATAGATGGAATGGAATTTCTGCTAATTGCCAGTCCATGGTGGGGGTAGTGTTGTGAGATGTGTCTGTGTTGTGTCTGTGGCTCAGTGCGAGAGAGAGAGAGTGGGTGAAGTTGTGTGCGCGCCGGGGCGCGCGAGAAGTATGTCTGCGCGGACCAGGGGACCCGGGTCTCGCTCTGGGTGTGTGTCCGCGTGTGCTCTGAGAGAGAGGAGAGACGGCGACCGGGCAGGTAGAGGAAGGAAAGGGTGCCACTAAGAGAGTGTAGTGAGTGAAATAAAGCCGACTCTTCAGCGAACTGCCTCCTTTTATTTACGTTTTTCTTTATACACCGCAAGCGCACGAGGTCCTCAAAGGGAGTTAACTCCGGTCCCTAGGAGAAGAAGATCTCCCCTGTGCTCCCCAACCACGGTTAGGGGGGCTTGAACAGGAAAAATAGTTAACATCACTATTTTAAACCAGACCTCACCACAAATCACAAGAAATGACCATAATATGGTAAATAACAATATAAACACAATATTCTTTTTTCTTCTTGACTCAACAGTTTTTTACCTCCAAAATGACTGGTTATGACTCCTCTGGCAGTTTATTTAAATTTTTAATATATATGATAAATTCGTAACATTCATAACATGTTTGCTGTCCCAGATGTTCCACAGCAGAGCACAGCCCCACATCCCCATTGGTTTGATCGTGATCAATACAAAAGCTGCTCATTGACACAAGACTGTTTACTGCACTATCCTAAAGTACATTTTCTCACCCTGTCCACAGGAACTGCTCATGGCAAAACTACAAGTGCAGGTCGTGCACTCACCCTCCCCTTGTGTACATGGTTCAATCCACGACTGAGCACAAAACAGTAAAGAAACATTAATGACAGTAAACGTATTCCATAATCCGTGGACCACGAGACCTCCGACTGTTTGGGACCAAATGCAGTGGATACCTGGGAAAGCTGGTTGACGTGAGAGTGCAGGCACAAGCCTACAGAGATGTATGTGAGAGGGGCCAGCCAGTTCTGTGATGGCCCATCCAAAATACTGCAGTCCTAGCGCCTCTACTGGTGCGTACTCCAGAGCTAATTTTTTTTGTACCCATATATTGTATTATTATTATTTTTTTTTTTTTCCTTTTTTCCCCACACCCCTTTTTGCTGCCAGGTAATGAGGCAAGGACTGCAGTCATTACCCACACTGGCAGTGATTTTAAATGTCACAGATTGATTCAGATGCCATCACCATAACTGTACGGTCCCACTCCAGCCCCCAGTGGCCAAGTATAGCCATACCTTGAGAAAGCCCCCCCCATGAACACTAGAGCTAGTGCAAAGACCTGGGGCAAGACATGGACCTAGACTCAAGCACATTCAGTCTCCTTTTCCAGGACATGTGTAGGACAGGACTCCATCAATCATTTGTTTTATGATTTCTGGTTGTGGGTGCAGGTTATGGGGAAGGTAATGAGCCTGTGCTATCTCCCAGGCATCCAACAGGAACACCCCAGTATCTTTGAACACAGCCCGGAGCAACTTGTCTCGCATCAGGGAGTACCAGTCACTGTTGGTCAGACTCTCGTACAGGGTCAGGTCTTTCATGTTCGCACTTCGGATGATGATTTTAGTGTCCGGAGCTCGGTTCAGCAAGCGTAGAGCTGCTTTGCGAATTGTCATGATGCGCTGATAGTAGACCTCCATGGGAAAAGTGCTGAAGTGAGACCAGACACCAATCACTATCACAGTGTTGGGTCCACCGGTCACTCCGTCCAGTTCATTTGCCACGTATCGTAGCTGTGACACAGGGACATATCCAAAGCGGAGGGGAGGCCCATGGCAGCGGAAAGTCACCATAATGTCGTTGGTGTGGTCAACAGCCAAGAAGGGGCCATTTTGAGGTGAACTGTGCTTGTCAAACGTCTGTAGGTCTAAAACAGAAAGAAATCAAAATCATGTACAAAGATTTACCTGCAAGACCAAAGCTCCCCATAGAATAAGATTCTAAACAAACGATCCTACGTACTTGGTACTGTTTTTATGATGTGGAGGTAGTACTGTCTGATGGTGGAGTCTCCAAACAGATGTAACTGTTTCCCCTTGAGACATGCAGTGATGACTGAGGCACTGTTGAACTGACGTACTGCAGCGCCACGTAGTGGTCGCCACTGGTTGTTGAAATAATACCCAGAAGGTCCTGGACTCCCCACATTTGGCTCACCTGAACAAAGAAAAAAAATATTTACAATAAGTTTACAAGCCTTTAAAGCTATTTCTTTTACAATACTTAATTATTCAAAGAAACACAAAACAGTACCTGCTTTTGGCAAAATCATAATAGTGTCATTTCCTGTGGCCATAATAGGGGCATTCAAGTTGATTCCCCTACAACACAGACACAGAAATCTAGCCCTATATTTGATTGGAACAAGTATTTCAATGCAGCTATCATTTATTTAACACAGATCACTATATCGTTCGTACTGTATCGTACTTTTGGAAGAGAGCTTCTTCGTCCTTGCTGATTTTCTGGCTGTATCCATATTTGAAGTGGCTGAAACGAGTATCACAGCCCAGTGTTTTGGGTTTGTAGCAGAACCATTGCTCTCCAGTGTTGAAGTCAGTATAGTTACACACTGGAGCTTTGTTTGGATCCAGACACACGTTACATGAGCTCATCTGTTTGACTGATCCAGATATGAAGTCACTGCCGAAGGCGACCCTGTCAGGCTCCTCCTCTGTCAGGCGCTTTAAGACAGTGATGGACTCACTAGTTTGCACCAGCATCACCTACAAAAGAACCAGCACCATTGGTCATTTCTGAGTATGATTCCCACTACCCCAGTGGCCCAATCTCAGCCCCAATACAGACAGTGTCGGGTTTTGAGAGTTAAGACAAATGTAAGGCGTATTATCATAAAAGTTAAGTATTGTTATAGAAATAGTAAAACAGTTATTGCCATATAGTTAGAGGCTCAGTTGTTTCACAGCAGGCAGGCCCTTGGGCAATAAGGTTTCTTTGTCTGGCAGGGTGTCCGCCATTCCCCACTATTGTGTTTTGTTACTGTCCACAAATGCCTCACCTGTGAACCCAACCTCCACTCGTGCACATACATATAGATAACATATTACTAAAAGGGTATGCGCTCTTCTGTGGATTGTGAGCTGTGTGAAGCGTTGGTGCTAGTTTGTGTAATGCACGACATATTCATCTGAACACTGTAATGGAAAGGTAAGAGCACAAAACGTGACTACACTGCTATCATATAGTCCATCTCTAGTTATGTACTGGGTCAGTTTCTTACCTCTACATTCGCAGCCCCATTCCACAGCAGAGGAAACACTGCAGTAAAGGTCCCATTGGAGTGGTCCTGCACCTGTCCCACTACACCTGCCCCTAGCTGTCTGTTCTCGAGCTTGGCGATAACAAAGTCCCCTCCGCTCTTCTTTGGGTTTCCATCAAAATCCTTCATCTGAATCCTAACTGTCAGCTTGTCTCCCAAATACCAGCCTTCCCTTTTAGGTACAATAGTGAACATACTTTTAGAGGCACTAGTCGTCAAATTCACTGAAAACGGTTTGGGCAGAGGCAGAGTTTCAGGCCAGGTTATAGAGTCCAAAAGTTTGCGTCCTTGTTCTGCATTTGCAGGAGAGAGGTATTTGTAACTGCATCTCTGGAGCTCAGGTTTAGACTGCGTTGTGGATGTTGTGGTGGGGCTTGTTGTCTTTGGTGACGTTGTGGTTGTTAACTCAAAAGCTGGTTGTATAAAGTTAACTGTATCTTTGTACCAATGGTGCAATCTGAAGTCGAAGTTCTAAAAACAGAACAATGCATAAACAAAGTGAGGATATTTCGTCAACAGTAATATGACAAACAATAGTATATACAATAGTGTTTATATGTATATAAACAAACAAGGTCTGCGTCAGGTGTCGAGGAACCAGGGCACCTTGATGAGAAATGGGCTACTGGAATAAGGCGGAAATGGGCGAGATGTGAGAACCAGGCTCTGTTGGAATGCTGCTACTCCAGTAACCCTAGTCAGAGGGGTTACATGAACAGGATGTGGGAGAAATGGTCACTACGATACCCACAGTCCAAGATAACGGCCAAACAACTAGTAGCTCATTGTTCCAACATTCACAAATGGCAACTGCTATCACAACTAGAGACTGATGAGGTTACAACACAAATGCTACGGCGAGGGGGTCAGAGGGGAGTTAACACTAACTCCCCAACCAGAGATTGGGAAGGAAGCCCCAATAAGTATCACGCTGGGCGAGGCAGCGAAAGATAAGATCATGGCCCAGATGAACACAAGGCAACCCCGACGCCAGTTACAGAGGCTAAGTGAAGAACCATCTGAAAGTCTGCTAGAGGATGTGAATGCAGCACTCAGACTGATCCCTACCACAACCATCACTGAAACCAATGAGCTGATCTACACTTCAGCAGCAGTGATCCTAGAGGTGTTGGGCTATAAGAGCAACCATGGGAGCCATGAGATACGATACCCACCATGGAAAAGACGGTTAGAGGCTAAAATCAAGAAAGTGCGGAGAGAAGTGAGCCAACTGTCAGAGGTACATGAAAGAGAATGAAGCCAGACAAATAAACCGCCTGTTCGCAACACAACCTGCGAAAGTGTAGCTCAATGGCAGAGTAATAACAGCAGAGCAGACCCACCAAGGCTGGAGACTGAGAGGTACTGGAAAGACATATGGGAAAGGGAAGCATCACATAACACCGATGCACAGTGGCTGGTGGCTCTGAGAGCAGACTACAGAAACTGGTGTGGTAGATCTGGGCCTCTATTGCTCGGGTGCTCAAGGCCTGCTCCTGTGCAGCCAGGATGAGCCTCTGTGCTGTCCTTCAGACCAGCCCTCTCCAGCCATTGGTAGGATTTCTTGATATCAGCCACTTCAGTTATGTTCCGGTGGTTTGCCCCATGTAGGGGTTTGTCCTGCCATGATGGTCCCTCCAGCACCTCTTCCTCTGCACCCCACTGTCTGAGACATTCTCTGAGCGTCATCAGTCTGGGCCTTGTCACTGATGTACTTGTGGAGCTTGGATGTTTCATCCTGGACAGTGGTTCCCACACTCACTAGTCCTCGGCCTCCTTCCTTCCGGCTCGTGTACAGTCTCAGGGTGCTGGACTTGGGATGGAACCTTCCATGCAGGTCAGGAGCTTTCGTGTCTTAACATCCGTGGTCTGTATCTCCTCTTTTGGCCAGCTTATGATTCTAGCTGGGTCTGATCACTGGCAGGGTGTAGCTGTTTATTGCCTGCACCTTGTTCTTCCATTGAGCTTCTTAGGACCTGCCGTACTCTTTGCAGGTATTTGGCTGTCGCCGCTTTCCTTGTTGCCTCGTCAAGGAGCCATTTGCCTGTGGGATACCAAGGTACTTGTAACTGTCCCCAGTGTCTGTTATTGTTCCCTCTGGGAGTGAGACCCCCTCTGTGTGGACTACCTTCCCTCTCTTTGTCACCATCCTACTACATTTCTCGAGCCCGAATGACATTCCAATGTCTGTGCTGTAGATCCTGGTGGTGTGGATCAGTGAGTCGATGTCTTGCTCGCTCTTAGCGTACAGCTTGATGTCATCCATGTAGAGGAGGTGACTGATGGTGGCCCCGTTTCTGAGTCAGTATCCATAGCCAGTGTGGTCGATTATTTGGCTGAGGGGGTTCAGACCTATGCAGAACAGCAGTGGGGACAGTGCGTCTCCTTGGTATATGCCACATTTGATGATCACTTGTGCAAGTGGCCTGCCATTGGCTTCAAGGGTGGTTTTCCACAACCGCATCGAGTTTGCAATGAACGCCCTTAGAGTCCTGTTGATATTGTACAGCTCCAGGCATCAGTGATCCATGTGTGTGGCACTGAGTCATAGGCTTTCTTGTAATTAATCCAGGCAGTGCACAGGTTGGCCTGACGGGTTCTGCAGTCACGAGCAACTGTTCGGTCAACCAGGAGTTGGTGTTTGGCTCCCCTGGTGTTTTTGTCGATGCCCTTCTGTGCTGCGCTCATGTATTGATCCATGTGCCCGCTTATCTTAGCTCATGATGCCTGATATGACCTTCCACGTTCTGGAGAGATAGTTGGATGGGACCGTACCCTTTGAGGGATCCTTCAGGATCAGGATCGTACACCCTTGGGTTAGCCATTCAGGGTGAGTCCGATCTCTTAGCCTTTGTGCTGCTAGGTGCTCGTGGAGAGCAGTGAGCTTCTTTTGCCAGTATGCGTAGATCATGTCAGGGCCTGGTGCTGTCCAACTTTTCATGCCTGAGACTCTTTCCTGGATGTCTGGATTCTGTTCAGGGAGGTTGCTGTGGTCTGCTCTCAGAGCCACCAGCCACTGTGCATCGGTGTTATGTGATGCTTCCCTTTCCCATATGTCTTTCCAGTACCTCTCAGTCTCCAGCCTTGGTGGGTCTGCTCTGCTGTTATTACCCTGCCATTGAGCGGACACTTTCGCAGGTTGTGTTGCGAAAGTTGCACCTTTCTGGGCCTCTGACAGTCGCTCACTTCTCTCCGCACTTCCTTGATTTTAGCCTCTAACTGTCTTTTCCATGGTGGGTATCGTATCTCATGGCTCCCATGGCTCTTATAGCCCAACACCTCTAGGATCACTGCTGCTGAAGTGTAGATCAGCTCATTGGTTTCAGTGATGGTTGTGGTAGGGATCGCTCTGAGTGCTGCATTCACATCCTCTAGCAGACTTTCAGATGGTGCTTCACTTAGCCTCTGTAACTGGCATCGGGGTTGCCTTGTGTTCATCTGGGCCATGATCTTATCTTTCAGGTCAGTCGCTGCCTCGCCCAGCGTGATACTTATTGGGGCTTCCTTCCCAATCTCTGGTTGGGGAGTTAGTGTTAACTCCCCTCTGGCCTGGCGTCCTGGCTCCCCCTCGCCATAACATTTGTGTTGTACCTCATCAGTCTCTAGTTGTGATAGCAGTTGCCGTTTGTGGATGTTGGAACACTGAGCTACTAGTTGTTTGGCCGTTAGCTTGGACTGTGGGTATTGTAGTAACCATTTCTCCCACATCCTGTTCATGTAACCCCTCTGACTAGGGTTATATATATATATATATATATATATATATATATATATATATATATATATATATATATATATATATGGTGGGGTCCATCCCAAGTCCAGCACCCTGAGACTGTACACGAGCCGGAAGGAAGGAGGCCGAGGACTAGTGAGTGTGGGAACCACTGTCCAGGATGAAACATCCAAGCTCCACAAGTACATCAGTGACAAGGCCCAAACTGATGACGTGCTCAGAGAATGTCTCAGACAGTGGGGCGCAGAGGAAGAGGTGCTGGAGGGACCATCATGGCAGGACAAACCCCTACATGGGGCGAACCACCGGAACATAACTGAAGTGGCTGATATCAAGAAATCCTACCAATGTCTGCAGAGGGCTGGTCTGAAGGACAGCACAGAGGCACTCATCCTGGCTGCACAGGAGCCTTGAGCACCCGAGCAATAGAGGCCCAGATCTACCACACCAGACAAGACCCAAGGTGTAGGTTGTGCAAAGAAGTGCCTGAGACAGTCCAGCACATAACTGCAGGTGTAAGATGCTGGCAGGGAAAGCGTACATGGAGCGACATAACCAAGTAGCGGGCATAGTGTACAGAAACATCTGTGCAGAGTACGGGCTGGAAACCCCAGGATCAAGGTGGGAAATGCCTCCAAAGGTGGTGGAGAATGAGCCAAGATCCTGTGGGACTTCCAAATACAGACTGACAGAATGGTGATGGCGAACCAACCAGACATCGTGGTTCTGGATAAGCGGGAGAACCAAGCCGTGGTGGTGGACATTGCAATACCGAGCGATGGAAATGTCAGGAAAAAGGAACACGAGAAACTAGAGAAATACCAGGGGCTCAAAGAAGAGCTGGAGAGGGCCTGGAAGGTGAAAGCATCGGTGGTGCCTGTGGGGATCGGAGCACTCGGGGCCGTGACCCCCAAACTGGATGAGTGGTTGCAGCAGATCCCAGGAAGGACAACAGACATCTCAGTCCAGAAAAGTGCAGTACTGGAACAGCAAAGATACTGCGCAGAACTCTCAAGCTCCCAGGCCTCTGGTAGAGGACCCGAGCTGATGAGGGTGAGAGACCAACCACCGAGGAAGGTGAGAAATGCATTTTTTTTATATATATATATATAACTGCTGTGCAAAGAGGCAGTGAGACAGTCCAGCACATAACTGCAAGGTGTAAGATGCTGGCAGGGAAAGCGTACATGGAGCAACATAACTAAGTGGTGGGTGTATAGAAACATCTGCAGAAACATCTCCAAAGGTAGTGGAGAATGACCAAGCCAAGATCCTGTGGGACTTCCAGAGACAGACTAACAAAAAGGCGATGTTAAACCAACCAGACTATGTGGTGTTGGATAAACCACAGAGCAAAGCCTTTGTGGTAAACTATACAATGCCAAGCAGTGGGAATATCATGAAAAAGGAACATGAGAAACTAGAGAAAAACCACGGGCTCAAGGAAGAGTTGGAGAAGGCCGGGAAGGAAGAGCTGGACAAGGCCAGGAAGGTGAAGACATCAGTGGTGCCCGGGGTGATCGGAGCACTCGGGGCAGTAACCCTTAAACTGGACGAGAGGCTACAGCAGATCCCAGGAAAAATATCGGACATCTCAGTCCAAAAAAGTGCAATACTGGGAACAGCAAAGATACTGCACAGAGCCCACAAGCTCTCAGGCATTTGGTAGAGGACCTGAGCTGGATAAGGACAAGACCAACCGTGGTGAGGAAGATTTTAATGTATAGTAAAAACTAAGTAAAAAGTTAAAACAATGTTTTACGCTTTAAATAAAAGCTAAACTGAAACAATAAGTTGAGTTTAATGTCTGCACTGGCTTGACAGAGAACTAAACTGTTAACCTTCTTTTCACAGTCAATAGGTTTGATGAATGGGTGTCCATTTAACTCAGGCCTACCAAGAAAAATGGATATGACTACATTGTGTCACAGAATGTATCCTAAATATCTGGGTAATCCATTCAAGACAACAAAGTACAAATATACACGCAGTGACTTCTAAAACAGATGACTTCCAAAATGCAGGGAAGATTCACATGCAAGGATTACATTCATAACTCAATGAACTATGAAGTAAATTAATAACAATAATGATTTTATGAGTTATGAGGTTTCCTCCCAATGTTCACCATAATCAAGAGTGACAGTCCCTGTAATCTGCGTGTGCACATGCACAGGTTTTCTTTACCTGTGTGTCAGTGAGCAGAAGGATGACAGATGCCAAGAGCACCAGGATGAAGATGGTTACTTTCTTCTTGCCCATCTTCATTTTTGGTCCTTCTGTCACGATCGAATAAAGGTAGGACCCAAAGGCAGACAGGAATCCAAGAGAGTTTTACAAGGATTTATTACAGAGATGATGAATATAACAGGGGTAGCAGGCAGGTCAGGAGGGCAGCGGGTAGAGTAGGCAGGCAGGGTAGGACAGGCTGGAGCTGAGGACGGAGCTGGACCTGGGCCAGGCAGACTGGTCGGGAGCACGGAGGTTAACTGACGATCTGGCGGAGATGGTGAGGAGAAACCAGGTAGATATACAGGGATGATTGGAGATGGAAAACAGGTGCACAGGCCAGCCCAGGAGCAGGAGGAGGAGTCGGACACGCCCAGCAGATCCGGAGAGGAAGGAGGCAAGTGAGGGGGAGGGTGAAGCAGGGAAGGATCGCACCAGGAGTGTACCATGACAGTACCCCCTCCCTAACGGACGCCTCCAGGCGGCCCGCCAGGCTTGTCCGGATGAGCGAGATGAAAATCCCTGATCAGCGCCGGGTCCAGGATCAGCGCACGGGGAACCCAGGACCGTTCCTCTGGCCCATATCCTGCCCAGTCCACCAGGTATTGTAGACCCCGGCCACGGCGGCGAACATCCTGGAGCCGTCTAACTGTAACGGCGGGGTGTTCGTCAATGTGCGGGGGGGGTGGTGGGGGTTTGGTTGGTGGGGACAGTTCACTGGAAGTCACTGGCTTAATTTGAGAAACATGAAAAGAAGGGTGGATGCGAAGAGATCGGGGCAGGTCCAATTTAACAACAACAGGATTAATAATCTTTGAGATCTTGAATGGTCCAATGAATCTAGGAGAGAGTTTCTTAGATTCTGTTCTTAGCGAAATGTTTCTAGTAGAGAGCCAAAGCGGACTGACCTGGAGCATATGGACGGAGCAGGAGTTCGGTGGCGATCGGCATAAACCTTGTTCTGTGCCGCTATGCGATGCAGTGCTCTACGGGTGTCCAACCAGACTTTCCGACATCTCCGTAGGTGAGCCTGGACAGAAGGCACAGCAATCTCCTTCTCTTCAGTGGGGAAGAGAGGAGGCTGGTAACCCAGAGAACCTTCAAAAGAGCGGCCTGTAGCCGAGGAGACCAGTGAATTGTGGGAATATTCTACCCACGTAAGATGGCCGCCTCCAGGTAGTGGGATTGTTGCCCACAATGCAGCGTAGCGCTGCCTCCAGGTCTTGGTTAGTCCTCTCCGTCTGACCATTAGTTTGAGGATGGAAGCCAGAAGACAAACTGACAGTTGTTCCCCAACGCCTCACAAAAGCTCTTCCAGACATGAGAAATAAACTGAGGACCCTGTCAGAAACAATATCCTGGGAATACCATGGATCCTGAAAACATGCTTACGAGGAGATTAGCTGTTTGAGGGCAGAAGGTAACTTGGGAGAGGGACAAAATGAGCAGATTTGGAAAAGCTTGGGTCAACAATGGTCAGAATCACAGTGTTACCATTAGAAGGTGGTAGACCGGTGGCCGAAGTCAACTGCAATGTGGGACCATGGTAAGTGATGGTATGGGCAGAGGCCGGAGTTGACCCGCTGGTGGCTGATTGGAAGACTTGTTCCTGGCACAGACTGTGCAAGCAGTAACATATTGCCGCACATCAGCCTCGATAGTGGGCCACCAGAAGCGCCGTTGTAACTGGCCCAGAGTACCACCTATGCCAGGTGACAGGACAGTTTAGAATCATGAGCCCAGTGAAGTACCTTAGAGCGAACAGCTTATGGGACAAACAACTTGTCGGGGTCCGAGGCCAGGATCAGGTTCAACCAACAGAGCAGAGCACGAACAGTAGACTCCACTTCACAGACGGGACCCCAGAACACAGGTGGCAGGAAGGATGGTTTCAGCAGAGCCTTGGGAGTCATCAGAAGAAAACTGGCGGGAGAGAGAGTCAGGTTTAACATTTTTAGAGCCTGGGCGGTAGGTCAAAGTGAAATTAAAACGGCCAAAAAACAGAGCCCAGCGAGCTTGACGGGAATTCAGTCTTTTAGCAGAATGAATGTAGGACAAATTCTTGTGGTCTGTCCACACGACAAAAGGCTGTTCTGCTCCTTCCAGCCAATGCCTCCATTCCTCCAACGCCAGTTTGACAGCCAGCAGCTCTCTGTTACCAATGTCATAGTTCTGCTCAGCTGGGGATAGGCGTCTGGAAAAAAAAAACACACGGATGAAGTTTCTCATCTGTTTCAGACCTTTGAGAGAGAACAGCCCCCACTCCAACATCCGAAGCATCCACCTCCACAATAAACTGCTTAGACTGATCAGGCTGGACAAGGACAGGAGCTGTGGTGAAGCAGTGTTTGAGGGGCAGCAAAGCAGCAGCAGCTTCCGGGACCAAGTGAAGGTTATGTTTGGGGAGGTAAGTCTTGTTAAGGAGCAGCTGCAACTGTAATCTCTGATGAAGCGTCGGTAGAAATTGGCAAAGCCCAGAAACCTTTGCAACTGCTTACGAGTAGTGGGTTCTGGCCAGTCTGCAACAGCTTGGATCTTGCCGGGTCTGCCTTAACCTGACCAGCTTCAATGATGTATCCAAGGAAAGAGAGACGGAGGGGGAGTGGAATTCACATTTTTCCGCTTTCACGAACAACTTGTTTTCTAGTAGTCGCTGCAAGACCTGCCGACATGGATTTGATGCTCCTCCTGGTCACGAGAAAACACAAGAATGTCATCCAGATAGACAAAAACAAAGCGATTAAGAAAGTCTCTGAGAACATCATTAATCAGGGCTTGAAAGACAGCTGGAGCATTAGTTAGTCCAAAAGGCATGACCAGGTATTCGAAATGGCCCAAGGGAGTATTAAATGCCGTCTTCCATTCATCATCTCCTTTCTGATACGGATCAGGTGATAGGCGTTCCGCAAATCAAGTTTAGTAAATATGGTGGCCCCCTGAAGAGGTTCAAAAGCAGACGAAATCAGAGGAAGAGGATACTTGTTTTTAATGGTAATATGGTTTCAAACCCGGTAGTCAATACATGGCCTTAGTGTCTTATCTTTTTTGTCCACAAAAGAACCCTGCACCAACCGGAGAAGATGATGGACGTATGATACCTGCAGCAAGAGACTCTTTGAGGTAAGTTTCCATCGCTTCCTTTCAGGTCGGGAGAGATTGTACAGACGTCAGTTGGAAGTGGTGCTCCTGGTAACAGGTCAATGGCGCAATCGTGGGAGACGGTGGGGTGGCAGAGAGAGAGCACTCCTTCCTTACTGAAGACTTCTGCCAAATCATGGTACTCTGTGGGGACAATGGACAAATCAGGAGGTTTAGATCTAGTACCTTTGGCTCACCCTGTAGGTGGTATAGCAGAAAGAAGGCCAGAAGCATGACAAGATATAATTCCAGCTCACAACTTTGTTAGCAGACCAATCAATTACGGGTTGTGCATCTTCAACCAGGGAAACCCCAGGACTAGTGGACATTGTGGAGAATCAAACACATAAAAACGAATAGACTCATGGTGATTTCCTGAGATGATTAAGTCAATAGGTTCCGTTTGATGACTGACATAAGCCAAATGTTTCCCGTTGAGGGCACTCACCCGGCTCTTTTCTGGCAGTGGTTCCGTGGAAATCCCTGCTTGACGGATTAGATTAGTGTCCAGGAAGTTCTGTTCTGCCCCAGAGTCAATCAGAGCTTGCAGTGGGAGAGTCTGGTTAAGAAAGCTGAGGAGTACAGGTACCTGGAGGCGTGGGATGTGCAATTCAGAAGAAGGCTCGCTCACCAGTACTCCCACTGCTACTGATGAGCTGGGCCTTTTGGGCGAGTGGGACAAGATCTTAGGGAGTGACCTGGCTGACCGCATAATAGATACATACTCCTGCAATAATTCTCCTCTGATGTTCTGCTGCAGACAAGTGAGTACGACCCAGTTGCATGGGTTCCTCGTGGGGTGGCGCTGGAAGAGCAGGCACAGACTGGGTGGAGGATTCAGGAGTTCCGACAGGTGGAGGAACAGACCTTGGGAGGTAGCGTGGTACCTTGGAGTCTCTCTCCGCGCCGCCTCTCCCTCATGCGGCTATCTAGGCGAATGGACAGAGATATTAAGGCATCCAGAGAATCAGATTCATCACGCATACAGCCAACTCATCTTTCATGGATTCAGATAGGCCATGCAAAAGACTCCTTTAAGGGCTCTGTCATCCCAGCCAGATTCGGCTGCTAAAATCCTGAACTCCACTGAGTAATCTGCAACACTATGTTGGCCTTGGACGGAGATTGAGCAGCGCTTAGCTGCATCTGTAGCTACATTAGGATGGGCAAACACTTTCTTAAATTCATCCACAAACAACGGTAGCTTATTAGGCTAGCCTCAGTGCTGCTTAGAAAAGCTTCTGCCCAGTCTAAGGCTCTTCCTCTTAATAAGCCAATCATGTACGATACCTTTGAACAATCTGATGTGAAGGTCTGATGTTGGCGATCAAATACTAGGGAGCATTGGAGCAAAAAGCCTTTGCACTTCTGCAAATCCCCATAATAAGGTTCAGGGCTGAACAGGAGACTCCGAGGCTGGTCTGGAAGATTGAGTTGTATTTGGGACAGGCTGACTTTGAGTGGGAGCTAACGAGGGAGACAGGTGTTTAGCAATACTTTCCGCGAGTTGATTCAATCTGGGTTACCTTGTCGGATAAAGCCTGTTGTCCATCGGTAAGAGTTTGGAGTGACTGGTGGTGCTCTCCTAGAAGAATGCCATGGTTGGATAAGGCATGATTGATTGCATTAGAGTCTGCTGGGTCCATGTTGGCCAGATCGTACTGTCACGATCGAATAAAGGTAGGACCCAAAGGCAGACAGGAATCCAAGAGAGTTTTACAAGGATTTATTACAGAGATGATGAATATAACAGGGGTAGCAGGCAGGTCAGGAGGGCAGCGGGTAGAGTAGGCAGGCAGGGTAGGACAGGCTGGAGCTGAGGACGGAGCTGGACCTGGGCCAGGCAGACTGGTCGGGAGCACGGAGGTTAACTGACGATCTGGCGGAGATGGTGAGGAGAAACCAGGTAGATATACAGGGATGATTGGAGATGGAAAACAGGTGCACAGGCCAGCCCAGGAGCAGGAGGAGGAGTCGGACACGCCCAGCAGATCCGGAGAGGAAGGAGGCAAGTGAGGGGGAGGGTGAAGCAGGGAAGGATCGCACCAGGAGTGTACCATGACACCTTCAGCCCCTGTCAGATGATCTGTGCACAGTGTGGATGTAAACAGACACATATGAGGAACTATCTTGCATTTTTATACGCCCGTTGTAAGACGGGACGTATTATGGTATGGCGCTGTCCGTCCGTCCGTCTGTCCGTCTGTGGACAACCGTCTCACCTAGGAATGTCAAACTTCATGGCTGGACACCCCATGGGTCAAGGATGTTCCCTATTGATTTCAAGGTCACAGGGTCAAAGGTCAAGGTCACGGCCCGACCCTTTGCGAAAACCTTGTCAGTATTGGAATCTTCCAAACTGCACCAACAATTCATCTTTAACTAGGTTTGACAAATTCTAACTTAATTCTATATACAATAATTCAAAGTACGGGCGTATTTTGCCCCGCTGGAGGAGCTCTTGTTACTTTTAAAGAACACCTCAAACTGGATTCACCACACCGTTTTGTGGACTGGATGTAATTTTTTGAAGAGGACAATTTCTGTGGATAATGTGGATGAGATGCTCCAGTTTAAATTTACAATGTACTCTGCTACAAGAATTAAATAGAACACCCTTGGGCATAGCCCACAAAATAAACATAATTCAATTACACAGCAATTTATGCTATGTAAAATGCTGTGTAAAGCGCTTTGGGGACATGTGTCTGTGTAAAGCGCTGTATAATTAAACCTTACCTTACTAAAACAAAACAGATCAACTTGGCAACTTGCGCATAATTACAGTCTGGTGCTCTTACGTATCCAAATTGCCACACTGTAACCAGTATGGCAACTTGCGCATAATTACAGTCTGGTGCTTTTACATATGCTAGTTGCAAGTTGCTGGTTACAGAATATCTTTGAAAAAAAAAAAAGTGCAATCACAAAAGTACCCTGCACTTCTGTCCTGAATTTGAACTAATTTGATCTTTGTTTGTTTTTCTGGAAATGTCTCCGATATCTTGAGAAAAGCATTTTTCATAGTGGCCATAGTGTGGCCTTAGCAGCTCGTCAAAGCCTGATCCCATCAGACCTCAGAAGCTCAGCAGGGCCTGGTTACTACTTAGATGGGAGACCACTGGGAATTCCAGGTGCCACAGTGGGGCCAGTGGCAAAAAACTGTTATTGTGTCCTTAGGCAAGACACTTCACCCAAATGACCTAGTATGAGAGTATGAAAGTATGAAAGTGATGTGTGCATGGCAGGAGTCCCTTGAAAAAGTGATTATGTAAGTTATGTAAGTAATCTCAATGGGACTTTCCTGGGTAAATAAAGGTTAAAAACATAAAATAAAACTTTTTTGTCATGTTTTGTTATAACATTTCCAACAAGAGCTCCGCCAGCGGGGCAAAATACGCCCGTACTTTGAATTATTGTATATAGATGTTAGAATAATTATGTATATTATCCCATATTTGTCTTAATCATGTGTTAGATATTTGTGTACTTGCAATAATCTCTTTTGTGCTTGAAAACTGTGTGCAGTATTTTTCCACTGCTGTGGAGCCGATGCCTGGCTGGAGCCAGGCTTATCAGCCTATGAGACAAGGAGCTGTTTGATTTTGGCAAAACATGAACTGAATGTGCTCAAACTCCAGCGTGGTCACCGCGCTCAGCCTACTGTCCGACCTTGATCAATAATGCATAATTATGTTTCATTTTATTTGTCATATCTTGGTATCGCTGCTGTTTTCCCCCTTTCCCTTAGAGCAGCGACACCCATTGTAACCAGGGTCATCCTAATGTAAATAAAAGTGAGGAGACAGGGGGCGTGTGCAGAGCGGGTTGGAGAGTGTATCTCTGAGCACGTCTCAATCCGTTCTCCTCGCGAGTAAAACCAAATAATCTCTCTTGTCTTTCTTCTGAATGTTTTAGATGGTGTTTAACCTGTTTGAACCTAACAATAGAATTCTAGAATCGGAATTCCACCAATCAGATCGCAGCAACAGAACTTAAAGACACTACAAAGCTTTAATGTGTCAAAGCTCAAAGAAGCAGAATGTGGGTTGTTCTCGCTTTCAGCAGCAGAACATTTGAGAAGAGAGTTCAGATCTTTCATGAAGACAAAGCTTCAAAGACTTCAAAGATTTGAAGTGTCCACAGACGGACAGACGGACAGACGGACAGACGGACAGACGGACAGACGGACAGTGCCATACCATACCTTACCTTACCTTACCAATACAAACCCAACCCAAACCCAACCCAACCCAAAACAAACACAAAACAAACACAAACCCAACACAAAACAAACACAAAACAAACACAAAACAAACACAACAACTTGGCAACTTGCACATAATTACAGTCTGGTGCTTTTACATATGCTAGTTGCAAGTTGCTGGTTACAGAATATCTTTGAAAAAAAAAAAAGTGCAATCACAAAAGTACCCTGCACTTCTGTCCTGAATTTGAACTAATTTGATCTTTGTTTGTTTTTCTGGAAATGTCTCCGATATCTTGAGAAAAGCATTTTTCATAGTGGCCATAGTGTGGCCTTAGCAGCTCGTCAAAGCCTGATCCCATCAGACCTCAGAAGCTCAGCAGGGCCTGGTTACTACTTAGATGGGAGACCACTGGGAATTCCAGGTGCCACAGTGGGGCCAGTGGCAAAAAACTGTCATTGTGTCCCTCCTGTGGGCTCACCACCTGCAGAGGGGTTCATAGGGGGGGTCAGGTGCTATGAGTATTGGGCAGCCCAGCTGCCCCCGCGACCCAGCCGGATTAAGCGGGAGAAGATGGATGGATGGATGGATGTGTCCTTAGGCAAGACACATCACCCAAATGACCTAGTATGAGAGTATGAAAGTATGAAAGTGATGTGTGCATGGCAGGAGTCCCTTGAAAAAGTGATTATGTAAGTTATGTAAGTAATCTCAATGGGACTTTCCTGGGTAAATAAAGGTTAAAAACATAAAATAAAACTTTTTTGTCATGTTTTGTTATAACATTTCCAACAAGAGCTCCGCCAGCGGGGCAAAATACGCCCGTACTTTGAATTATTGTATATAGAATTCTAGAAACGGAATTCCACCAATCAGATTGCAGCAACAGAACTTAAAGACACTACAAAGCTTTAATGTGTCAAAGCTCAAAGAAGCAGAGAATGTGGGTTGTTCTCGCTTTCAGCAGCAGAACATTTGAGAAGAGAGTTCAGATCTTTCATGAAGACAAAGCTTCAAAGACTTCAAAGCTTTGAAGTGTCCACAGACGGACAGACGGACGGACAGACGGACAGCGCCATACACAACGGGCGTATAAAAATGTAATAATAATTTAATGTATATATATTTTGTATTTTAGCACTACCTTTTTGTCTATTTGTTGTTTTGTTGTGTCTATTTGTTGTCTAGTCTAGTATGTCTTTATATTCCGTTTTACTTGATTTTAATGTTTGCACATTTGATTTGAATGTGATTTGAATGTGGGAAAGGACAGTCATTTCATCTGTGCTATATGTTTAGTATGTATATGCACATGTGACAATAAAATATGATTGATTGTATTGTTGTGCAGAATGAGTTTTGCCTGTGTTCTGCGTGTGTGTTAGTTCAGTCCTGCCTCACAGCCTCAGCCAGCACACCTCCACAGGTGAGTACATGGGCTGAGAGGCTGTTTATGTCGCTTTGGCAGCCTACACATAGGTTTATCTGTAAGTCACGCGGGGCTCGCCCAGGTCCTAATGTAATCAGGGTTAAAAGCTCAACATATTATGTCAAATCAATGACATAGTAGATGATGATATATCTATCATCCAACTGTGACACCATTTGCCCTTTAACATCGTCAGTGTCTTTACAGTAAACCTCTTTGTGTGGAAGCAGACAGACTATAAATATAGTCTGAATAGACAATATTACCAATATTACTAGAAAAAACCTTTTGTCCAGCTGGCAGAATTGAATTTCTCCTTTGCTCTCCAATTGTAAATAAACTTCTCTTGCCTCAGACATTCAGTCTCCTGTCTCTCTTCCAACAATACATCTCCATAGAACAGCACTTATTTTCCCCCAGTGATGGTGACAATGATTATGATTAATAATTGTTGTTAATTATCATTAATTTAAACACGTAAAATACAAATAAATATGTAACTGAAAAAAATAAATAAAATTGTTTTACCTTTAAAGACCTGAAGGTTGTTCTTTTTGTTTTTGACTGTGACTGTTCTGATCTCTGCTTTCCTGTTTTAGGCACCTCCTCTCTATGACAGGTGCTGTCTGATATGTTTTAGGCACCTCCTCTCTATGACAGGTGCTGTCTGATATGTTTTAGGCACCTCCTCTCTATGACAGGTGCTGTCTGATATGTTTTAGGCACCTCCTCTCTATGACAGGTGCTGTCTGATATGTTTTAGGCACCTCCTCTCTATGACAGGTGCTGTCTGATATGTTTTAGGCACCTCCTCTCTATGACAGGTGCTTTCTGATATGTTTTAGGCACCTCCTCTCTATGACAGGTGCTGTCTGATATGTTTTAGGCACCTCCTCTCTATGACAGGTGCTTTCTGATATGATGTTTTAGGCACCTCCTCTCTATGACAGGTGCTTTCTGATATGATGTTTTAGGCACCTCCTCTCTATGACAGGTGCTGTCTGATATGTTTTAGGCACCTCCTCTCTATGACAGGTGCTGTCTGATATGATGTTTTAGGCACCTCCTCTCTATGACAGGTGCTGTCTGATATGATGTTTTAGGCACCTCCTCTCTATGACAGGTGCTGTCTGCTATGATGTTTTAGGCACCTCCTCTCTATGACAGGTGCTGTCTGATATGATGTTTTAGGCACCTCCTCTCTATGACAGGTGCTGTCTGATATGATGTTTTAGGCACCTCCTCTCTATGACAGGTGCTGTCTGATATGATGTTTTATTCACCTCCTCTCTATGACAGGTGCTGTCTGATATGATGTTTTAGGCACCTCCTCTCTATGACAGGTGCTGTCTGATATGATGTTTTAGGCACCTCCTCTCTATGACAGGTGCTGTCTGATATGATGTTTTAGGCACCTCCTCTCTATGACAGGTGCTTTCTGATATGTTTTAGGCACCTCCTCTCTATGACAGGTGCTTTCTGATATGATGTTTTAGGCACCTCCTCTCTATGACAGGTGCTGTCTGATATGATGTTTTAGGCACCTCCTCTCTATGACAGGTGCTGTCTGATATGATGTTTTAGGCACCTCCTCTCTATGACAGGTGCTGTCTGATATGATGTTTTAGGCACCTCCTCTCTATGACAGGTGCTGTCTGATATGATGTTTTAGGCACCTCCTCTCTATGACAGGTGCTTTCTGATATGTTTTAGGCACCTCCTCTCTATGACAGGTGCTGTCTGATATGATGTTTTAGGCACCTCCTCTCTATGACAGGTGCTTTCTGATATGTTTTAGGCACCTCCTCTCTATGACAGGTGCTGTCTGATATGATGTTTTAGGCACCTCCTCTCTATGACAGGTGCTTTCTGATATGTTTTAGGCACCTCCTCTCTCTATGACAGGTGCTTTCTGATATGATGTTTTAGGCACCTCCTCTCTATGACAGGTGCTGTCTGATATGATGTTTTAGGCACCTCCTCTCTATGACAGGTGCTGTCTGATATGATGTTTTAGGCACCTCCTCTCTATGACAGGTGCTGTCTGATATGATGTTTTAGGCACCTCCTCTCTATGACAGGTGCTGTCTGATATGATGTTTTAGGCAGCTCCTCTCTATGACAGGTGCTGTCTGATATGATGTTTTAGGCACCTCCTCTCTATGACAGGTGCTGTCTGATATGATGTTTTAGGCACCTCCTCTCTATGACAGGTGCTGTCTGATATGATGTTTTAGGCACCTCCTCTCTATGACAGGTGCTGTCTGATATGATGTTTTAGGCACCTCCTCTCTATGACAGGTGCTGTCTGATATGATGTTTTAGGCACCTCCTCTCTATGACAGGTGCTGTCTGATATGATGTTTTAGGCACCTCCTCTCTATGACAGGTGCTGTCTGATATGATGTTTTAGGCACCTCCTCTCTATGACAGGTGCTGTCTGATATGATGTTTTAGGCACCTCCTCTCTATGACAGGTGCTGTCTGATATGATGTTTTAGGCACCTCCTCTCTATGACAGGTGCTTTCTGATATGATGTTTTAGGCACCTCCTCTCTATGACAGGTGCTGTCTGATATGATGTTTTAGGCAGCTCCTCTCTATGACAGGTGCTGTCTGATATGATGTTTTAGGCACCTCCTCTCTATGACAGGTGCTGTCTGATATGATGTTTTAGGCACCTCCTCTCTATGACAGGTGCTGTCTGATATGATGTTTTAGGCACCTCCTCTCTATGACAGGTGCTGTCTGATATGATGTTTTAGGCACCTCCTCTCTATGACAGGTGCTGTCTGATATGATGTTTTAGGCACCTCCTCTCTATGACAGGTGCTGTCTGATATGATGTTTTAGGCACCTCCTCTCTATGACAGGTGCTGTCTGATATGATGTTTTAGGCACCTCCTCTCTATGACAGGTGCTGTCTGATATGATGTTTTAGGCACCTCCTCTCTATGACAGGTGCTTTCTGATATGATGTTTTAGGCACCTCCTCTCTATGACAGGTGCTGTCTGATATGATGTTTTAGGCACCTCCTCTCTATGACAGGTGCTGTCTGATATGATGTTTTAGGCACCTCCTCTCTATGACAGGTGCTGTCTGATATGATGTTTTAGGCACCTCCTCTCTATGACAGGTGCTGTCTGATATGATGTTTTAGGCACCTCCTCTCTATGACAGGTGCTGTCTGATATGATGTTTTAGGCACCTCCTCTCTATGACAGGTGCTGTCTGATATGATGTTTTAGGCAGCTCCTCTCTATGACAGGTGCTGTCTGATATGATGTTTTAGGCACCTCCTCTCTATGACAGGTGCTGTCTGATATGATGTTTTAGGCACCTCCTCTCTATGACAGGTGCTGTCTGATATGATGTTTTAGGCACCTCCTCTCTATGACAGGTGCTGTCTGATATGATGTTTTAGGCACCTCCTCTCTATGACAGGTGCTGTCTGATATGATGTTTTAGGCACCTCCTCTCTATGACAGGTGCTGTCTGATATGATGTTTTAGGCACCTCCTCTCTATGACAGGTGCTGTCTGATATGATGTTTTAGGCACCTCCTCTCTATGACAGGTGCTGTCTGATATGATGTTTTAGGCACCTCCTCTCTATGACAGGTGCTGTCTGATATGATGTTTTAGGCACCTCCTCTCTATGACAGGTGCTGTCTGATATGGTGTTTTAGGCAGCTCCTCTCTATGACAGGTGCTGTCTGATATGATGTTTTAGGCACCTCCTCTCTATGACAGGTGCTGTCTGATATGATGTTTTAGGCACCTCCTCTCTATGACAGGTGCTGTCTGATATGATGTTTTAGGCACCTCCTCTCTATGACAGGTGCTGTCTGATATGGTGTTTTAGGCAGCTCCTCTCTATGACAGGTGCTGTCTGATATGATGTTTTAGGCACCTCCTCTCTATGACAGGTGCTGTCTGATATGATGTTTTAGGCACCTCCTCTCTATGACAGGTGCTGTCTGATATGATGTTTTAGGCACCTCCTCTCTATGACAGGTGCTGTCTGATATGATGTTTTAGGCACCTCCTCTCTATGACAGGTGCTGTCTGATATGATGTTTTAGGCAGCTCCTCTCTATGACAGGTGCTGTCTGCTATGATGTTTTAGGCACCTCCTCTCTATGACAGGTGCTGTCTGATATGATGTTTTAGGCACCTCCTCTCTATGACAGGTGCTGTCTGATATGATGTTTTAGGCAGCTCCTCTCTATGACAGGTGCTGTCTGATATGATGTTTTAGGCACCTCCTCTCTATGACAGGTGCTGTCTGATATGATGTTTTAGGCACCTCCTCTCTATGACAGGTGCTGTCTGATATGATGTTTTAGGCACCTCCTCTCTATGACAGGTGCTGTCTGATATGATGTTTTAGGCACCTCCTCTCTATGACAGGTGCTGTCTGATATGATGTTTTAGGCACCTCCTCTCTATGACAGGTGCTGTCTGATATGATGTTTTAGGCACCTCCTCTCTATGACAGGTGCTGTCTGATATGATGTTTTAGGCACCTCCTCTCTATGACAGGTGCTGTCTGATATGATGTTTTAGGCACCTCCTCTCTATGACAGGTGCTGTCTGATATGATGTTTTAGGCACCTCCTCTCTATGACAGGTGCTGTCTGATATGATGTTTTAGGCACCTCCTCTCTATGACAGGTGCTGTCTGATATGATGTTTTAGGCAGCTCCTCTCTATGACAGGTGCTGTCTGATATGATGTTTTAGGCACCTCCTCTCTATGACAGGTGCTGTCTGATATGATGTTTTAGGCAGCTCCTCTCTATGACAGGTGCTGTCTGATATGATGTTTTAGGCAGCTCCTCTCTATGACAGGTGCTGTCTGCTATGATGTTTTAGGCACCTCCTCTCTATGACAGGTGCTGTCTGATATGATGTTTTAGGCACCTCCTCTCTATGACAGGTGCTGTCTGATATGATGTTTTAGGCACCTCCTCTCTATGACAGGTGCTGTCTGATATGATGTTTTAGGCACCTCCTCTCTATGACAGGTGCTTTCTGATATGTTTTAGGCACCTCCTCTCTATGACAGGTGCTGTCTGATATGATGTTTTAGGCACCTCCTCTCTATGACAGGTGCTTTCTGATATGTTTTAGGCACCTCCTCTCTATGACAGGTGCTGTCTGATATGATGTTTTAGGCACCTCCTCTCTATGACAGGTGCTTTCTGATATGTTTTAGGCACCTCCTCTCTATGACAGGTGCTTTCTGATATGATGTTTTAGGCACCTCCTCTCTATGACAGGTGCTGTCTGATATGATGTTTTAGGCACCTCCTCTCTATGACAGGTGCTGTCTGATATGATGTTTTAGGCACCTCCTCTCTATGACAGGTGCTGTCTGATATGATGTTTTAGGCACCTCCTCTCTATGACAGGTGCTGTCTGATATGATGTTTTAGGCACCTCCTCTCTATGACAGGTGCTGTCTGATATGATGTTTTAGGCAGCTCCTCTCTATGACAGGTGCTGTCTGATATGATGTTTTAGGCACCTCCTCTCTATGACAGGTGCTGTCTGATATGATGTTTTAGGCACCTCCTCTCTATGACAGGTGCTGTCTGATATGGTGTTTTAGGCAGCTCCTCTCTATGACAGGTGCTGTCTGATATGATGTTTTAGGCACCTCCTCTCTATGACAGGTGCTGTCTGATATGATGTTTTAGGCACCTCCTCTCTATGACAGGTGCTGTCTGATATGATGTTTTAGGCACCTCCTCTCTATGACAGGTGCTGTCTGATATGATGTTTTAGGCACCTCCTCTCTATGACAGGTGCTGTCTGATATGATGTTTTAGGCACCTCCTCTCTATGACAGGTGCTGTCTGATATGATGTTTTAGGCAGCTCCTCTCTATGACAGGTGCTGTCTGATATGATGTTTTAGGCAGCTCCTCTCTATGACAGGTGCTGTCTGCTATGATGTTTTAGGCACCTCCTCTCTATGACAGGTGCTGTCTGATATGATGTTTTAGGCACCTCCTCTCTATGACAGGTGCTGTCTGATATGATGTTTTAGGCAGCTCCTCTCTATGACAGGTGCTGTCTGATATGATGTTTTAGGCACCTCCTCTCTATGACAGGTGCTGTCTGATATGATGTTTTAGGCACCTCCTCTCTATGACAGGTGCTGTCTGATATGATGTTTTAGGCACCTCCTCTCTATGACAGGTGCTGTCTGATATGATGTTTTAGGCACCTCCTCTCTATGACAGGTGCTGTCTGATATGATGTTTTAGGCACCTCCTCTCTATGACAGGTGCTGTCTGATATGATGTTTTAGGCACCTCCTCTCTATGACAGGTGCTGTCTGATATGATGTTTTAGGCACCTCCTCTCTATGACAGGTGCTGTCTGATATGATGTTTTAGGCACCTCCTCTCTATGACAGGTGCTGTCTGATATGATGTTTTAGGCACCTCCTCTCTATGACAGGTGCTGTCTGATATGATGTTTTAGGCACCTCCTCTCTATGACAGGTGCTGTCTGATATGATGTTTTAGGCAGCTCCTCTCTATGACAGGTGCTGTCTGATATGATGTTTTAGGCACCTCCTCTCTATGACAGGTGCTGTCTGATATGATGTTTTAGGCAGCTCCTCTCTATGACAGGTGCTGTCTGATATGATGTTTTAGGCAGCTCCTCTCTATGACAGGTGCTGTCTGCTATGATGTTTTAGGCACCTCCTCTCTATGACAGGTGCTGTCTGATATGATGTTTTAGGCACCTCCTCTCTATGACAGGTGCTGTCTGATATGATGTTTTAGGCACCTCCTCTCTATGACAGGTGCTGTCTGATATGATGTTTTAGGCACCTCCTCTCTATGACAGGTGCTGTCTGATATGATGTTTTAGGCACCTCCTCTCTATGACAGGTGCTGTCTGATATGATGTTTTAGGCACCTCCTCTCTATGACAGGTGCTGTCTGATATGATGTTTTAGGCACCTCCTCTCTATGACAGGTGCTGTCTGATATGATGTTTTAGGCAGCTCCTCTCTATGACAGGTGCTGTCTGATATGATGTTTTAGGCACCTCCTCTCTATGACAGGTGCTGTCTGATATGATGTTTTAGGCAGCTCCTCTCTATGACAGGTGCTGTCTGATATGATGTTTTAGGCAGCTCCTCTCTATGACAGGTGCTGTCTGCTATGATGTTTTAGGCACCTCCTCTCTATGACAGGTGCTGTCTGATATGATGTTTTAGGCACCTCCTCTCTATGACAGGTGCTGTCTGATATGATGTTTTAGGCACCTCCTCTCTATGACAGGTGCTGTCTGATATGATGTTTTAGGCACCTCCTCTCTATGACAGGTGCTTTCTGATATGTTTTAGGCACCTCCTCTCTATGACAGGTGCTGTCTGATATGATGTTTTAGGCACCTCCTCTCTATGACAGGTGCTTTCTGATATGTTTTAGGCACCTCCTCTCTATGACAGGTGCTGTCTGATATGATGTTTTAGGCACCTCCTCTCTATGACAGGTGCTTTCTGATATGTTTTAGGCACCTCCTCTCTATGACAGGTGCTTTCTGATATGATGTTTTAGGCACCTCCTCTCTATGACAGGTGCTGTCTGATATGATGTTTTAGGCACCTCCTCTCTATGACAGGTGCTGTCTGATATGATGTTTTAGGCACCTCCTCTCTATGACAGGTGCTGTCTGATATGATGTTTTAGGCACCTCCTCTCTATGACAGGTGCTGTCTGATATGATGTTTTAGGCAGCTCCTCTCTATGACAGGTGCTGTCTGATATGATGTTTTAGGCACCTCCTCTCTATGACAGGTGCTGTCTGATATGATGTTTTAGGCACCTCCTCTCTATGACAGGTGCTGTCTGATATGGTGTTTTAGGCAGCTCCTCTCTATGACAGGTGCTGTCTGATATGATGTTTTAGGCACCTCCTCTCTATGACAGGTGCTGTCTGATATGATGTTTTAGGCACCTCCTCTCTATGACAGGTGCTGTCTGATATGATGTTTTAGGCACCTCCTCTCTATGACAGGTGCTGTCTGATATGATGTTTTAGGCACCTCCTCTCTATGACAGGTGCTGTCTGATATGATGTTTTAGGCACCTCCTCTCTATGACAGGTGCTGTCTGATATGATGTTTTAGGCAGCTCCTCTCTATGACAGGTGCTGTCTGATATGATGTTTTAGGCAGCTCCTCTCTATGACAGGTGCTGTCTGCTATGATGTTTTAGGCACCTCCTCTCTATGACAGGTGCTGTCTGATATGATGTTTTAGGCACCTCCTCTCTATGACAGGTGCTGTCTGATATGATGTTTTAGGCAGCTCCTCTCTATGACAGGTGCTGTCTGATATGATGTTTTAGGCACCTCCTCTCTATGACAGGTGCTGTCTGATATGATGTTTTAGGCACCTCCTCTCTATGACAGGTGCTGTCTGATATGATGTTTTAGGCACCTCCTCTCTATGACAGGTGCTGTCTGATATGATGTTTTAGGCACCTCCTCTCTATGACAGGTGCTGTCTGATATGATGTTTTAGGCACCTCCTCTCTATGACAGGTGCTGTCTGATATGATGTTTTAGGCACCTCCTCTCTATGACAGGTGCTGTCTGATATGATGTTTTAGGCACCTCCTCTCTATGACAGGTGCTGTCTGATATGATGTTTTAGGCACCTCCTCTCTATGACAGGTGCTGTCTGATATGATGTTTTAGGCACCTCCTCTCTATGACAGGTGCTGTCTGATATGATGTTTTAGGCACCTCCTCTCTATGACAGGTGCTGTCTGATATGATGTTTTAGGCAGCTCCTCTCTATGACAGGTGCTGTCTGATATGATGTTTTAGGCACCTCCTCTCTATGACAGGTGCTGTCTGATATGATGTTTTAGGCAGCTCCTCTCTATGACAGGTGCTGTCTGATATGATGTTTTAGGCAGCTCCTCTCTATGACAGGTGCTGTCTGCTATGATGTTTTAGGCACCTCCTCTCTATGACAGGTGCTGTCTGATATGATGTTTTAGGCACCTCCTCTCTATGACAGGTGCTGTCTGATATGATGTTTTAGGCACCTCCTCTCTATGACAGGTGCTGTCTGATATGATGTTTTAGGCACCTCCTCTCTATGACAGGTGCTGTCTGATATGATGTTTTAGGCACCTCCTCTCTATGACAGGTGCTTTCTCACAGTGTTATTAAGTGCTGTGAATCAAATTAAGACAAATGAGTCAACTGGATCTCAAGAGGTTTATCCAAACTTCAAACTGAACAAGACATCTAATCTAATCTAATCTAATCTAATCTAATCTAATCTAATCTAATCTAATCTAATCTAATCTAATCTAATCTAATCTAATCTAATCTAATCTAATCTAATCTAATCTAATCTAATCTAATCTAATCTAATCTAAGTAGAGCAAAATCATCTAAATGTAGTTAATTTTATACGCCCGTTGTAATAAGACGGGACGTATTATGGTATGGCGCTGTCCGTCCGTCCGTCTGTCCGTCTGTGGACAACCGTCTCACCTAGGAATGTCAAAGTTCATGGCTGGACACCCCATGGGTCAAGGATGTTCCCTATTGATTTCAAGGTCACAGGGTCAAAGGTCAAGGTCACGGCCCGACCCTTTGCGAAAACCTTGTCAGTATTGGAATCTTCCAAACTGCACCAACAATTCATCTTTAACTGGGTTTGACAAATTCTAACTTAATTCTATATACAATAATTCAAAGTACGGGCGTATTTTGCCCCGCTCAAGAGCTCCTCCAGCGGGGCAAAATACGCCCGTACTTTGAATTATTGTATATAGAATTAAGTTAGAATTTGTCAAACCCAGTTAAAGATGAATTGTTGGTGCAGTTTGGAAGTTTGACATTCCTGAGGTGAGACGGTTGTCGAGTTAGAGCGCGGACAAGAAATTGTCCACAGACAGACGGACAGACGGACAGACAGACGGACGGATAATCAATAGGGAAATCTGGCTCTTGCAGTAGGAGTATGAGTATGACATCATCACATTCTAGAATCGGAATTCCACCAATCAGATCGCAGCAACAGAACTTAAAGACACTACAAAGCTTTGAAGTGTCCACAGACGGATAGACGGACGGACGGACAGCGCCATACCATAATACGTCCCGTCTTATTACAACGGGCGTATTTCTTATTTCAAGCAACATTTGATTTTATTTCTTATTTTAATTTTAACATAGGTTCAGGAGCAGGACCACGCCTCAACCGCCCTCTCCTCCTCTTCAGCGAATCCACAGCTCACTTCCACTGCCACGCCTCAATTTCCTAGAAGCCTAGAAACCATCCCAGAAGAATGTTACTGGAGGAGTTGCATTCCAACAGATTCTGGTTCTCGCATCTTAGTTTAGTTTAGTTTATTTATTTAATGAGACAGGGACAGCAAGAAGGTTGCGGGTTCGATCCCCGGGTCGCCTGGGCCTTTCTGTGTGGAGTTTGCATGTTCCTCCCCGTGTCTGGATGGGTTTCCTCCGGGTGCTCCGGTTTCCCCCATCGACCTAAAACATGCCCGCACCCCTATGAACTAACATCAAGGACCATGTTGTTCACCCTCCTGTGGGTTCACCACCTGCAGAGGGGTTCATAGGGGGGGTCAGGTGCTATGAGTATTGGGCAGTAATCTGCCCCCGCGACCCAGCCGGATTAAGCGGGAGAAGATGGATGGATGGATGGATGGATGGAGACAGGGACAGTGCACATTATACATCTCGCACATTTCCGCCTTGTTCCAGCCCATTTCTCATCACTGTGTGACAGGGACGTGCAGAGGGGGGTTGCTTTGGTTGCCCTGGCAATTGCCCGTATGGCCTCGACTGAAGTTGCCCTTCTGAGGGAAAAAAAAAAAAAAAATTAATTTATTTTATTTTATTTTTTCGGTCGAAGCGTACAGGTTTTCATGTATGAAAATGCCTGTGCCTAGATTTGAAATTGAAAATAAAATAGTGCCTCATTCACTTACATGAGGGCACAGTGCGAGTCTGGAGGGAGGGGCTCAGTTCTGTTTACAGAGCTGCACGCGACACCTGAGCCTGCGCAAAGTAAAAAGAGATTACCCACAAGCCCCGCGGAGAGCCCCGGTCCCGCGTAGAGCCACAGCCCCGCGGAAAGCTCCGAGCCCCGGTCCACGGCGCGGCCGACGCCAAAAGTTCAGTTTTTTCAACTTCTAAGGCAGGGGTGGGCAAACTTTTTGGCTCGAGGGCCACAAAAGGCTCTAAAATTTGATGGAAGAGTCGGACCAGGAGCAGATGGACGGAGGGTTCTGGTCTGACTACATCAGCCCAGCAAATAAACCGAAAATAACTTGCAGGATCCAACGATTTACATGTGGCAGATTCAAACGTCTCAATTCAACTTGTGCACCATATTTAGGGCCAATGATTTTCTGTTTCAGAAGTTTTGAATTCCGTTTCATTGTGACACATTTGATAATTCTGTTGACAGTGTTGGGGAGGTTACTGTAAACTGTTTTCCCTACAGATTACAGATTACATACCCTGAAATGTAGTTTGTAACATAATCCATTAAATTACACTTTGGATTACTTGATATTGTCATTGGCTTTTTAAACCTAAATGAATGTAGCAAATACCTGCAAATTCTTGTTTGGTTTTAGACCTGGTTTAGATCTGGTTTAGACCTGGTTTTAGTCCTGATTTAATGCTTGTTTAGTCCTGGTTTTAGATCCGGGGCCTGTTCCAGAAAGCGGGTTATGAGTAACTCTGAGTAAGTTCACCCTGAGTTTGGGTTTTCCGTTCCAGAAAGCGCCGTAACTGAAACACTGAGTCAGTCACCGCGGTAACAGACTCTGTGAACATCACCTGCTCTGGGGCAGGTTTACTTGAAATAACCGAAATAACCCTGAGTTTTTCCGCTCCTTCCACATTGAGACAACATGGCTTGTCCATTCCTCCCAAATCCAATTGATATCGAAACACAAATTATCAGAAACGCATTGCGCAACGAGCGATTCTTCCGCCCCAGGCTGGATATTCTTTCATTTCCAGAGGAATATATGTTTGAGCGCTACCGCTTTTCGTCAAACGGCATCATTTATATTGAGAGCCTCCTCCGGCCGTACATCACAAATCTGACACACCGCGGACGTGCGCTCACTCCTCTGCAGACACTGTGCATAGCGCTCCGTTTTTATGCAAATGGAGCTTCCTTTATCACCCTCGCACTAAAACGCTTGCTGCCAGCAAGGGGCCGGGGCCCCAACAGCGTTTCAATGTGGCCCATTGCAGGACTAGAGCCTTTGGCATCCTCAAATCCCGGTTCCAGTGCCTGCACAAGCTCAGGGTCACTCCAGAGGGCATGTGACATCACTGTGGCCTGTGCTGTTCTCCAGAATATTGCAGTTATTAGGGGAGAGCAACACCTGCTGTACAAATGAATGACCCTGAGGATGACCACCCCATCCACCCTGAAGAGGTCCGGGATGGAAGAACTGTGAGAGACCTCATTTGCAGGAACTACTTTTGAAAATAAAACACATATTCAAATGTGATTTGGTTCATCTTTATTCCCTACAGTACAAAAGCAACAGTTAGGATTTATAATAGTTCCAATTATTAACATATTCCTCCATTTCACCAATGCACCACCTCAACTGTTCCAGGAACTGAATTTCCAGATCTGCCTTCCTTATCTGCAGATCTAGATATGTCATTTCCTTTTCTGTTTTTTAAATTTTCTTTATCAGGTGCAGTCTGTACAAGTCTTTGGCTGGTAACTGTGAAACATATGCACAACATTTAAGTGCTGCAGTTCTACATACAGATTTCACAGGAAAATCTCACTGTATGAAGCTGTGCGGCTGAACTTGATGGAGCTGCTCATGATGCCCAGCCATGTCCTGATGGAGCTGCTCATGATGCTCAGCCATGTCCTGATGGAGCTGCTCATGATGTCCAGCCATGTCCTGATGGAGCTGCTCATGATGCTCAGCCATGTCCTGATGGAGCTGCTCATGATGTCCAGCCATGTCCTGATGGAGCTGCTCATGATGCTCAGCCATGTCCTGATGGAGCTGCTCATGATGTCCAGCCATGTCCTGATGGAGCTGCTCATGATGCTCAGCCATGTCCTGATGGAGCTGCTCATGATGTCCAGCCATGTCCTGATGGAGCTGCTCATGATGCCCAGCCATGTCCTGATGGAGCTGCTCATGATGTCCAGCCATGTCCTGATGGAGCTGCTCATGATGCCCAGCCATGTCCTGATGGAGCTGCTCATGATGCCCAGCCATGTCCTGATGGAGCTGCTCATGATGCCCAGCCATGTCCTGATGGAGCTGCTCATGATGCCCAGCCATGTCCTGATGGAGCTGCTCATGATGTCCAGCCATGTCCTGATGGAGCTGCTCATGATGCCCAGCCATGTCCTGATGGAGCTGCTCATGATGCTCAGCCATGTCCTGATGGAGCTGCTCATGATGTCCAGCCATGTCCTGATGGAGCTGCTCATGATGCCCAGCCATGTCCTGATGGAGCTGCTCATGATGCCCAGCCATGTCCTGCTGAAACATACAAATGTACTTAGTCTTTTGTCCACTCATCACTTCAGTGCACATGAAACTATATTTCACTCAACAGTGTAAAGAAATGTGAATGGGCCTCATGGCTCTGCAGGAACTTCACATCATATTAACACATACTTCAGTTGGCCCCTCTGGATCTGTCCCTGAGGCAGCAGTCAGCGTCTCCTCCTCCTCCTCCTCCTGTGACAGAGAGAGAGAGACTGTTTCAGTACTTTCACCTCCCACCTGAGGCAGGATGTGAGTGTGGAATAGTTCCAGCTGCAGGGTGTTGTATTGGGTGGGGAGGCTGCACCAGGCAGAGGACACCATCCTCAACTGTTGGGTGAATAAAATAGGATATATCTATTGGTCTTATTTTATTTGATTAAATGCAGACAGAAGTGTTTACTTGCATCTGATGTAGGCACTTGTGTCCATGGGGGTGCTGGGCTCAGAAGAGCTTCCCCCAGGGCCCTCAGCCACTGGCCGGGGAGCGTTTTGGCTGAGGGCCTCACCTCAGCCTCGGTCACAGTGGGTGGAGGTGGCCCTCCACCCGTCTTTTTGGCCTCTGCTTCTTTCTGTTGGCTGAGCAGAACTCAGATGATTTTTTGTCATGTGCAGTCACATTTCAAATGCAGCCTATTAAACTATAAATGTAGAGGCTAAACAAATCAAGTTTTCATTTACTTTAAGTGGAGGTCATGTTTAAACAGCATTTTGTTCATAATTAGCATTAGCCTACTATTTGAAGCAGCCACTGAATTAACATTTACTTTAACAACCTAAGGCATTTAAAAATAACATGCCTTACGGCTTTGTATGATATTTTTATATTTCATTTTTAGCTGCTTCCACGTCCTTTTCTCCCCTGTTGCACCTAAACAAAAATCAGATTTTATTCCTATTTAACTCAGCAAATAAGCGATGATCTTACAGTTGAATATTAACTTAATTAAACAATTTAAACTCACGCATTGACTCGGGCCGCAGTTTCCTCCCACGCGCCTCTCTCTCCTTTGCCGCTGCAGGTGTTTGATTTACGCCGGAAAATTGTTTCTTTCTCCGCGTAGCCTCCATGAGGCCCTCGAGCTCCAGCTGAAGTAAGTGGATCTCTTTTTCGTAGTTGTCATGGTGACGCTCATGGTTTCGGGGATCCATTGACTATGGCTTTTTATAGTCGTCGTGCACGCGCGTAACTCGAGGTAAACCTACTCAGAGTTGATTTACCTCATTCATATCACCTGGGGCCTGTTCCAGAAAGCGGGTTCAAACATACTCTGAGTTTAACCATGAGCTCTGGGTTGACTTACCCTGAAAAAAGAGATATTATCTCGTTATTACGAGATATTATCTAGTTATTTCGAGATAATAAATTGTTATTTCGAGATAATAAGTCGTTATTTCGAGATAATTCAGAAGTGTAAAAAAAATAAATTATGAAAAAATAAATTAATAAAAAACATTTTTTTGGAGATATTATCTCGTTATTTTGAGATAATTCAAAAGTAAAAAAATATTTTTATTTTTTTATTTTTTAAATATTATCTTGTTATTTCGAGATACTATCTCGTTATTTCAAGATATTATTATGTTGTCTAAGGTTGATATTTATTATTGTGATATTATTGTAATATTGTTATCAGCCACTAGAGGGCAGACGATGATAGCAGACGGCAGAGCAGGGTGTACAGATATACGGCTCTGGCAGACGCCCATTCAAAAGTCACTACTCAAGTACCTATAACATTAATCGTCATCTGGGCAGTTCAAGACCCCGAATTGTGGTTTACATTTGTGTTTTGTTCTTTCTTCCATTTTGTGTGTAAACAAAACAGCTTAAAGTTTGTAAAGAAAAGCAAATTAGAGCGCATCAAACCCCTATCCCGAATTTCAGTCAATCTCCATGTTAAAATGGGTTAAATGAGCCTACTCCATTAAACATTAAACAACCTTAAACAAGTGAATCTTGAATCTCTAGCTCTAAAATGAATAATATTGCATGTTCAGACAGTTTATCGCCCTCAGACCTCCCCGTGCAGCGGCTTCTCTCCCTCTCTCACACACTCAGTCTCTCTGTCTCTCCCATATGGTCTCTCTCTGTGGTGGAGCATCAGACAGAAACACACTCAACATTCCAGTAATACAAGAAAATGGGTTCGGTAGAAAACCGTGGAGTTTTTGTACCGCCGTTGTTTTACATCTCTAACAGTAATTTATAAAACTTATTACATATGTATCACGTATGAAAGCTTGTCATGTGACAATTATGAGGAAATTTTGCCAGAGCCGTATGTCTCTATACACTGCTCTGCAGTCTGCTATCATCATCTGCCCTCTAGTGGCTGATAACAATATTACAATAATATCACAATAATAATAAATATCAACCTTAAACAACATATTATCTCGAAATAACAAGATAATATCTCGAAATAACGAGATAGTATCTCGAAATAATGAGATGGTCACCTGCATTTACATTATCTACAATTCTGTTTTGAGCTAACAACTTTATGCTATGTGGAATTGACCTTATAACAATTTCAAATTCTTGCTGCGGTATTTGAGTGTTAAACTTGTCTGAAAAACTATCAGAGTCATAGAATTCACCATTTTCATCTAACAGCTGCTTCACAGGGTTCAAGTTACCTTCAAACCCTTTTGTTTCCATGTCAAATATAAGTATTATTCCACAAAACACAATTGTGAGGAGAATAATTCTGTTTATAAAGTAAAGACCAACACAGAAGAACCTGGTGATGGAAATGAGCTCGTTTCACAGGGAGTTTTCCAGCAGTAAAAGGACAACGTAGAAGAAAATTTAGACCACCGAACTTACAAAAAAAAGTGATTTGGAAATATATTCCGTAAACTATTTGGATTCTTTCGTTTTATCCAGTTAATTTTTAAAATCTGATTAAAAGTAGTAAAAGTCAAAACATTCAATTCAATTTATTTTGTAGTGCCCAAAATCGCAACAACAGTTTCCTCTAAGGCCGTTCCAAGATATGGATGAGCCATATCATACATATCAGAACAGGAAAAAACAACATTCATGTAAAGCAGCAAATGAAACATGGTCCAGTCATCCCCTGTCCTTAGACCCTCCTTCTCAGCAAAGAAAAACTCCAAAAAACCCAGGGTCCTGGGAAAAAGAAGAAACCTCGGGGAGAACTACAGTGAAGGAGGGATCCACTCCCATGGACGGACAGGCTATAGATGTCCAGGCCCGTGGGCCAGTTCAGTATGACCACAGCTACCCAGGTGGAGGAGGAGCCGGGGAGGAGGAGGAGGAGAGGGCGAGGAGGAGGAGAAGAGGGGCGAGGAGGAGGAGCCGGGCGAGGAGGAGGAGAAGAGGGGCGAGGAGGAGGAGCCGGGCGAGGAGGAGGAGGAGAGGGCGAGGAGGAGGAGAAGAGGGGTCCAGCTGCCATCAGGCGTCTGAAAGAGTTCCACTCCACAGGGGGAGTGGGACAGGGGACAACATGTGAATAGCAATGAACAAACTACAGATGAGAACATAGTGAGTGATGCTGATGAGAAAATAGGAGGGAACAGAGGACAGTGCTCAGGTTGCCACACTTCCCCCAGCTTGTTATCTCCTGCAGCAGCTTATCTTAGTGACATCAACTAAGTAACCTGGTCATAAGCTATTCCGAAGAGGAAGGTTTTAAGCCTGGTCTTAAATAAAGAGACTGTGGAGCCTGTTTAACATCAACAGGGAGTTGATTCCATAACACAGGAGCTTGGTAACTGAAGGCTCTCCCCCCCACTGTACTTTTAGACACTCTAGGAACCACTAATAATCCTGCATTCTGAGAGCGAAGTGCTCTATTTGGCTGATAGGGGACAATGGCATCCTGAAGATATGATGGGGCCATATTGTTTAAGGCTTTGTATGTCAGGAGGAGAACTTTGAATTTAATTCTAAACTCAACAGGAAGCCAGTGCAGTGATTTTAACACAGGACTGATGTGATCACGTCTTTTAGTTCCTGTTAGGACTCTGGCCGCTGCATTTTGGACCAACATCTAATCCTCCTTCCGCTAATGGGTTTGACATGATCATTTTCTTTATCTTATTGGATTTATTTTTCCATAAGAAATTGAATAAAATTTTGTCAAGATCTGAGCAGAGAGATTTGGGGACATCTAGTGTTGAGAATAGGTAGGAGGCTCTTGACATTCCTTCTGCCTTGCTTAAAAGCACTCTACCATATATAGATAAATCTCTGGAAAGCCAGCAATTAAACTTCTTATTAATGGTCTCAACAATAGGTGTAAAATTATTTTTCATATTTTTGGGCTCCTTAGAGATTTTTATTCCTAAATAAGTTCCTGTGTTTTTAACAGGGATGCCACAGATGTCTGTAAGATCAGTATTATAGAGTTAGGATCTCACATTTCTTTAGATTAAGTTTAAGACCTGAAATGTTTGAAAACTTTGAGATAACGGATAAAGCCAACGGTACATCCTCGGCCCGGGAAATAGGGGGTTGTTCAATGCGAAACCTGCATGTTTTAGTCAAGACTGCAACGCATGAAATAGTCAGACTTTATGGTAAAACTCCGCCCATTTTTGGTCACAACTCCTCCCCCTGGTTTGACCGGGAAAATAACTTTTACAGACAATGTGCGGCAGCCATTTTGTCCTCCGCTTTTCTGATATTTGGGACGTTTGAAGGTAACTCCGCACGGCGTTTGTAAGGTAATATTAATTAAAATCCTAATATTCATGTAAATGCAATGTTAGACTAAGAGTAAACTACTTTATTGACCACATTGTGTAACTTCTGTACAATGTTAACAGGCAAAGTCAAGGTGAATGCTAATGCATGCAGCGGTTCCCTTACCACTGCGAAAAACACTACAAGTAAATAACGTACTGAGTGCTTCGGCTGTCGTGTTTTCAGAATTTCTCTTGCGTTAACTTTACGTGTCTCTGCATCGCGTTGTACAGTGTGTGCGGTACAGCACAGAGGGCCATAATATGACGTACACTGAGGATATACTACAAAAATATCTATATAAAAACCACAGCCAGGCCTAAGTGACAGACATGTGCATGTGTAGTGTGATGTAGTTTTACACACGAGTTACAAGGACACTTATATTATGATTCTTCAGTAACACGTAAAGCCGCACACCCACGGTAAACCCCACAGAGGCGCCTGCAGTACTTCTGTACCACTGCAGTACTTCTGTACCACTGCAGTACTTCTGTACCACTGCAGTACTTCTGTACCACTACAGTACTTCTGTACCACTGCAGTACTTCTGTACCACTGCAGTACTTCTGTACCACTGCAGTACTTCTGTACCACTACAGTACTTCTGTACCACTGCAGTACTTCTGTACCACTGCAGTACTTCTGTACCACTACAGTACTTCTGTACCACTGCAGTACTTCTGTACCACTACAGTACTTCTGTACCACTGCAGTACTTCTGTACCACTGCAGTACTTCTGTACCACTGCAGTACTTCTGTACCACTACAGTACTTCTGTACCACTGCAGTACTTCTGTACCACTGCAGTACTTCTGTACCACTGCAGTACTTCTGTACCACTGCAGTACTTCTGTACCACTACAGTACTTCTGTACCACTGCAGTACTTCTGTACCACTGCAGTACTTCTGTACCACTGCAGTACTTCTGTACCACTGCAGTACTTCTGTACCACTGCAGTACTTCTGTACCACTACAGTACTTCTGTACCACTGCAGTACTTCTGTACCACTACAGTACTTCTGTACCACTGCAGTACTTCTGTACCACTGCAGTACTTCTGTACCACTGCAGTACTTCTGTACCACTGCAGTACTTCTGTACCACTGCGCACTGTCAGTGTCCCCGTTGAAACCAAATGAATGTCCAGAGATTGGCATGGAGGAGTGCCACAGTGATCACTGACCAGACTGTTCACCAAACCTGTTCTTTCTGACACTGGGTAGTGATGCGCGGGTCGACCCGTAACCCGCCGGTCCCGCCCGAGTTCGGGTCCCATCACAGCCTCGCCTAAAGCACGTTCTGTAGCTCTGATTAACAAACAAGGGCGCAGGACTTTTTCATGTGCATGTGTTACCTGCACAAAGAGCACAACTTTAGTCCTGTTAGCGCCAAATGAAAACAGCCAGACAGGAGAAAAAGTGCACGGTGTCCTGTGCGCACGCAGCACACAGATGATGAGTTTTATCGGTGCGCATTGAAACCACACAAACGATGCTCCAGCGTGAGACAGACAGATCACGATTCATATGGACGAACAGTGCCAAAAAATAAAGCTCCTCACCTGGACTGAGACATCCGGAGCACATAGGCAGCACCAGGTGCTCCTCGCTCCATAATCCAGCGGCGTTAGTCCCAAACTCCACTGAAAGCTTCTGTGTGCAGTGCTCCATATCCTGTGAGTGTGTGGGTCATTTCAACCAAGTCCTAAACAGTGCACGTTAGTGTAAATAGCAAAACGAAGAGTGATTCGTTACGCAAACAGAACCGCGTGTTCGCAAGGTGCCCACGCAGTGGCCGCAACACATTCGTTTTATTGTGCACGGGTTCGGGTCAAGTTCCAGTATTTGAACCCATTTGCTCAAAGCCGTAAACACGAATTGGTTCAGGGTAGAATAGTAAAACGTTGCCGGGCGTGTGCATGGAGCCTCATTAAAATGCAAAATGCAGTTATTGCGACAGCCCTATTGAGTTAAAATAGGAAGTTCGGTAAAGGAACCTACCGAACGCATCCCATAATTCACTTTTCAAATACTGTTGTAAAAGTTATACACTACAGCAACTTATTAACACAAATCTTCTGCATAAGTAAACTCAACTTTAGGACATATAAAGCATAACTACTATAGATCCACACCAGTGTATTCGCATATTAATATGACAGAGTGACACTACTAAAGAAAACCATTCAATTCATTAAATTGATTGTTAAACAACATGAAACCAATCTGCAAGGACTGTACATATTTAGTATGTATAAACCTAGGGCTGGGCGGTATACCGTTTGAACCGGTATACCGGTAATTTTTATTTTTATGATATGAATTTGTTATTTACCGCCATACCGTGTGTGTGCGCATATGTCGGCAACACAGAGCGGCGGAACGTCGCACAGCGGTAGATTGAGCGGGGGCTGTTTTTCAGTGTTACACCAAACAAGCCAACAAGCCAGGTAAGGATAGCGAGTTGAGCGGTGAGCATGGACGAAGAAAATGACACAGACACAGACACAGAACTCATTCCGAAAAAGGGAGCCGTGTCTGTTGTTTGGAAATACTTCGGTTTTAAAAAATCTGACGCGGATCAAACACGCATCATCTGTAAGTGTTGTCGAGCTAATGTTTTAGCTGCAGGAGGCAACACGAGCAACTTGCTTCACCACCTCCGCCACAATCATATCCTGGAATACGAAGATTGCATGAAAGTAAAATCTGCATCTTCTCCCCAATCTCTGCGTAACGTTGGCACTGCAGCACAAAACACTACACAGACGTCCCTGGAGGCGCGTTTGCTAAAGGGACCGTCTGTGTAGTGTTTTGTGACACGGCTCCCTTTTTCGGAGAGCGGGAGTGCGCGGAGCAGTGCCCGGGCGAGAGAGCGTTCTCCGCTCTACGCTCTCTCGCCCGGGCACGGCTCCGCGCACTCCGTCTAAAGGGACCGTCTATGACAAGAAAAGCAAACGTTGGAATGATATTACCAACTCTATCACACTCCACTGAGCCAAAGACAAAAATACCGTTAAATACCGTGATCATTTAAAAAAATACCGTGATATAAATTTTTGATCATACCGCCCAGCTCTATATAAACCATCACATTTGTGGCCCATTGTGTTTAGTAAATCATATTTAATTGTTTGCTTGCCATATATACTGTTTTCCCAATAAACATATTTAATTACCATTACATCCAGCAAAGGGCACACAGACTCTTAAAAGTGCTTAGAAATTTAAGTGTCTTGTTAACACAGGCATAATTTTAAGTTGTAAAATATAAAGTACCCATGCAAAGGTGCCCTGATTAAATTAAATTAAAATGTATTTGTTTGGAGGATAAGCCCCTTGAGATGTCTCACCATCTCCTTTTCGAGGGGGTCGTTAACATTTTAAAGCTCACAATAGTTCATGATTAGGAACTGTTAACCACTTGCAAATTAAATAATATGCTTTGTGTTGATATATGAGCATAAAATTTGTCATTTTTGTTTTTACCGGTCGTCCTGTGTGGTGAATATATATTTTGAAAGGCTCTGTAGTAAATGGTGAGTATATATATATATATTATATATTTTATTGTTATTTATTTGCAACATTATCTGATAATTACCATATCTGTTTTTTTTCTCTTCACAGTGGCGGTGCAGGGGGTGCTGGGTGGTCGTACCAAGTAGGTCTGCAGTGCTGAATCATTATAAGGTTAAGCACCCACACTTTGGACACACTGCCAGTCATGTTATGTGAGCCTATTAAATACTGGTTCATAATTGAAAAACGGATTATTTATCATATTTGTCTTGTCAGATCAATGCAGAGTTCAAACGACTGACAACCTTCCCACTCCAGTCTCGGTTCCTCTCCCAGCTGGACTTTTTTTCAGACAAACTCATAGCCCTCTGTCAGAGGCGGGACACACTGGAAAGAGGCTGAAGCCACTGACTGAACTTACGACAGAGGTGAGATGAAGTGTAAATCTATTATGAGATCTGTTTCCTAGACTTCCTGAACTGCCCAGTGCCATGTTTGTGAGCGCAGAGCTGTTTTTAACATATTACTATTATGGTTCTGATTAAATCTGTATACTACATCCCCAGAATGAAGATGTTGATGTTGGAAGGGAAAACATTTTGAAAGGACTGTGTGTTTATCTGAATGAAGACCCAGAGAACCTGATAAAAGAACTCGTGGTGAGTATAATATGAATATGTACAAAATATTTATTTCAAGATTTTGTTATCAGGTTATAAAAGAATTTGGTGTGTTTCTGTGTGGATTTCAGTTCTGCAAACTAAGCCCATTTTCATGTATAGGTGACAGACGTCCTTGGGAAAAGAAGGGAAATGAGCCTTTTTTTATAATCCAGGGTGGTTATGGTCGTATCTGCCCATTAACATGCACTGTCCCAATCAAATAAATACATAAATAAATAAAGGCTAATTTTGCAGAGTTTCAAGCTGTGAAAATGGAAAGTAGTTAAATCTAAAAGGTTTTATAATATATAATTGTAACAGTACAACTGAGAATCAGGTCATAGAATGTGACCAAACCTGGTCAAAGCCTGATCCTGGCACATCTGAAAAGCTGAGCACAGTCGGCCCTGGTTAGTACTTGGATAAGAGGCAGTTACCCATTGTGGGGCACCAGTAGCAAAAGGTTTTAGTGTTCTTAGGCAACACTTCGCCCACATTGCCTCTGAATGTGTGTGAGTGTTGGTGGTGGTCGAAGGGGCCGAGGGTGCAGATTGACAGTCCTGCCCCAGGACAGCTGTGGCTACAGAAGTAGCTTTCCACCATGGAGTGAATGAATAATGCATGTAATTGTAAAGCAACTTTGAGCATCTGAGCATTTTTTTTAATAATTAATTTTTTAAATTAATTATTATTATTATTATTAATTGATGTGTGTTTTTGTAGGGAACGATGAAGCCCTCTTTGAAACCAACGTTGAAGAAACCACAGTGGGAGTGTACAGAATGAAGACGAATGAGCTGAGCCCTGATGACATGGGGATAGTGTTGGAACGTCATATTGTCATCCAACAAGTGGACAGTGTTCCGCTGGCCGTTGCACTGCTCTTTGGATTAATCTGTGCTCTCAACATGGACGACCCTACACGACTAAGGCACTTTGAAGTGCTTCAGAAAGTGTTAATGGAACTTGATGGTGCAACGCTATCCAAAAAAGCCCCGGTCCTAAAAAACAGACTTAATGAATAATTGGGATTCTCATCTTTAAGACTCTTGTTGCCAAGACTTAACTTAACTCTGGGATCTCCAGCCTGTAGCACAGGAGCTGCCAGTAGCTCTTCAACCCCTTCCTTGCCAAAGAATTTCTGAATTATATGTATTGCACTCAGTAACTAAAATTACCATTGTAAATGTGTCATTTTGGCACCTCACTTGTGCACTAATAGATGGATCATGGTTTACATTTAATGGGTATCTAACTATATTCCATCTAAGACTTGCCATGGCTCTTCTACTTTCTCAGTTTGTGGTGGCCACTAAAATGAGCTCTTTGACGTTTTTGTTTTAACTAGTGTTTAACTGTGTTAACTAGTGTCATTTACAATTTGAATTTGAAATTTCAAAGTTTGAAACAGTTAACTCCTGAAATCAGAAGGCTGTGGTTGCCACAGAGCACAAATTAATATTTTGATAAATTTGCATTCAAGAGCATTCTGTACTGACCTCCTGACCTCTGTAAGAATGGCATGTTTTGATATTAAAACAGTTCTATTTAAAAGTGATTGAGTCATGTGTTTTTTTACTACTTTTGCAGCCAGTTTGATTGCAACATTGCAAGTTTGTAATTTAGGTTGCAATAATGTAATGTAGATAAGATTTAATCATGTATTCTAGATATAAAACAATTAAGTGGTAACGACATAACATTTATGCATGTTAATAATACCCACATATCATAAGTTCAATAGAAAATGGTAGCATCATTTTATTTAAAGTTTTCAGTGTGAAAAAGTCATGTTCAAATCGTATACATTCATAATGACTCAGTTACCTCATTTAAATATGAAAAAGCAACATAATTTTATATAGAGTTTTGTATGTGAAAAAGTTACGCTCAAATAGCATACTTTAATCACTAATCTGTTACGTGAATTTGTTTTGAAACCAAAACATAACTTTTTTAGGTGCAACCACTTTCCATAACTTTTTTATGCTAATCCAGCGACCTTTTTTTCCAGTGTAGTATCATCTGCTAACTGAGATATCATCATTTGTTGATCAAAAATCCTGATTCCCTTAAAAGAGCTTTGTCTAATTAGGTCATTTAGAATCTGTCCCACAAGTAAAAAAAAATATAAGGTGAGGTCGGACAGCCTTGTCGTGCGCCTTTATCAACATTAAACTCTATAAGGAAGCTTTACTGCACTGTTATTGTCCCTATAGAGTGTTTTAAAAGCTTTGACAAAGAAACTTCCAAAATTTAGGTTTGGCCAATGCCAAACATAAACAGCAGAAAATGACAGGCCAGTATGATCTGTATCAGGTTAGTAAACTGACATAATCTCATTAAAAATAATAATTCTGTATAATAGTATGTATCATTACTATTATCTTTGTAGAATCAAACTATAAAAAGCAATGGGAAGAAAAGCCAAGACTCGCCCTGTGTGAAGAAGGGCAGTGAACATGGATTTAGCCGTCTGCAGGTCAAATCTGTCTACTGAGACATTCAATGTGTCACATTAAAAAAGGGTCTTATAGATATAGACTGTGTATATAAATGGACATAGCTAACACGTTAGCCACCATGTTAGGAAGTGAGCATGGGCGTGCTTCCAGCTCCATCAACTCTGGTTCCAATTCACATTACATTGCCCCTCTCTCTATAACTGCTGCAGTGAACTCGTCATTTTGGTCTTAAAATGTTCATATTAATCTGCCCTACATGATACCGGTCTTTTTATGTCGCTATTTTGTCTGTAAATCAAGATATGAACATTAATAACAGACAAATCAGACGCCTTCTTTCTCCAAGGTTGCTCAGCTAGCATTAGCAACACGTTTGTTTGACAGCATTGCTAAACACCCGTGCCCTGCTAAACCAGCAGTGCAGATGGGAGGGGTGTTCCCTTCAACACCCTCACTCCTGATTGGCTCTTTGATTGCTAATATACCCGCAATCAGAATTTCAAACTAACTTGGTTTGAATCTTGTCACTGCTAGCTTCTGTGACCTTCATTTGACTGGAGCCAAATGCAATGGGTGCCATCACACTCACTTATTCCACTTCTTTATACAGTCTCTGGTTACAGAGCATAATCACTGTATAACCTTTCAGAAAGAAGACAAACGACTTCAGCCCAGAAGATTACAAGAGAAGCTTTGAGAAAGGTGCAACACACATGAAAACGGCTCACCGAAAAATAAGGACCAGTGGTCCAGTGATCTGAGGCCTGTACAATATGAAGCTGAATGAACCTGTACCTACCTGGACAGACCGACCCAGACATGAGTGTCTATGGATGAGTGGCACTACGACGCTCTATCAGCTCCAGGTTATAGAAGTGAAATGCACCAGACGACCAATGAGACCACGGAGAACGGAAGAGCTGCATACTTCATACGGAATGAATCATCTTAAGCCCAAAATACACGAGGAGTTTAAAAATGAGGAAAAGTTGTCCGTGTTCATTGGAGTTGGCACAATCACTGTCAGCCTCATAAAAGTTTCTGTTGAATATGAGTGGATGGATCATTTAGACTGAAACACAAATGTGCCAGAATCTGCATAAGCTAAATGTACTGGATAAACAGTGTTTTCTTTTGACAGATATGGCTCAGTTAAACTCCAGTGGTCACCAGTCCTCTTCCTGTTCAGAGCAGCTTCTGTCATCAAACGCTTTCCTCGACTTCAAATTGGACAAAGAGGCAATCATGAAGTGTTTTGATCATTGATCACACAAACTGAACTCTGCCTCTTGCACATTGTGAAGAACAAAGCCTTTGTGTCAACTTTTACCATCTTTTTAAGACGGTTCCTGAATTTACCAGGTTTAAAGTTTTAAACGAAAATTCATTGAGTAATTTTCTGCAGAACAGACCTCCAGAATTTTAAACCTGGTCTTGATCCTCAGTAGGTGTTTCTTTCATGTTCTGCGCTGAATTCATCGCTTACTTGGATAATGAGATCAAAACAAGAGTACATTAGATTTTATATTATTATTTTACTCAAAATGATGTTTTTTGGAAAACACTGTGTGCTGAATTGTTAGAAAATCTTTATGGTTGATGAACGTGCAGTTTAAGCAGTTTTCTTCTCCAAGAATGTTCCTAATGTTTAAAGTGCTGCTCAGACGTACCGGCCATGTGCTTGTACTGTTTTAAATTCAGATGTGTGCTTATCATTCATGCTCACAAAATGGTGACATTTGATTCTTTACTCATCAAAGGTTGTTTGTCTTTACTAAATAATCAATTCATTCATTATTGCCATCTTATAATACGAAATCACATCCACAAAAGGTTTCAGCCATTATCTTCACATTGGCCTACAGCTAGATTCCTTTTTCATTTGTTTTCTGATTGTGTTGTATCAGAAATCAGAAAAGCTGCACTGTGTATAAACTACGACAGCTTTTGTTCATGTTTAATAAATGAATCATTTTTTCTATATGTTCTCTTGTCTTCTTTTAGTTTTACTAACGTAGTTGCCTTGAAATGGATGGACTTCATCCCATCACAGATCTAAATGAGAAATAAGCTGTTTATGTTCAGATTTGTTATTATTTTTTCTGACTTTTTCATATTTTATTGTGAAGATGACAAAATAAAATTTCACTCTAGACTGATGATTGGGTGAGTGTTGGTTATTTTTTCTAATGTGTTAAATATAAAGCATCGGTCTATGATGTATGAAAAATACTTCCATGGTCTTTATGTATATATGTGTATCTGAACACATATGTTTTATGCATAGATCTGAACACATATCTATGGTCTTTAGGCATAGATCTGAACACATGTCTATGGTCTTTAGGCATATTGCTTTTATTTTGTACCGGAAGTGCAGTCTTCACATAGCTATGGTCTTTAGGCATATTGCTTTTATTTTGTACCGGAAGTGCAGTCTTCACATATCTATGGTCTTTAGGCATATTGCTTTTATTTTGTACCGGAAGTGCAGTCTTCACATAGCTATGGTCTTTAGGCATATTGCTTTTATTTTGTACCGGAAGTGCAGTCTTCACATATCTATGGTCTTTAGGCATATTGCTTTTATTTTGTACCGGAAGTGCAGTCTTCACATACCTATGGTCTTTAGGCATATTGCTTTTATTTTGTACCGGAAGTGCAGTCTTCACATAGCTATGGTCTTTAGGCATATTGCTTTTATTTTGTACCGGAAGTGCAGTCTTCACATAGCTATGGTCTTTAGGCATATTGCTTTTATTTTGTACCGGAAGTGCAGTCTTCGTTGGCGGCAATCGGAACAGACCAGAGTCCAGAGTCAGGTCCCGTCTTCAGTGGAGCAACAAACCTACTAAGTCTAAAACTACAATAAGGTCTTTTCCACTCCACACATGTACTTCAGGCGTGTTTGTACCTCGCCAACTTGATCTCGCCGGCATGTTGGCCATGTCTAGGTCAATATAGTCTTTTGCTTAGCTAACACGGTGGACACGGGTTATAGCTTCTAGGGTTCGTTAATAAAATGAGAATAATGAAAGCGATTACCCCAGTCCGGTGACAGTACCCTATTAAAATACTAACATTCAATTTACATATTCTTGACTTGTGTGGTTAGGAAATGTACTAAAATGTGAGTTATTTCAGGGCTCTACAGTGCGCCCATTTCACTCGCATTTGCGAGCAAATATTTCAACGTACGAACGGGGAAAATAAAACAGTCGCATCAGTGCGAGTGCTTCTGCAGCACAATAAGGAGCTGCACAGACGTAACGTGACGAGTTAAACGTTCTACATGTGTCAAACATTTGGGGCAAACTCACACTAGGACTTCAGAATCTGCCCGAGCCTGGAGCCCCTAAAGCGCGACACGCCCAGCGCGAGCGCAACTGAACCGAGCCCGGGCACAACCCCAGTGTACGAGCTCCGGGTGTGCGGCGATATCACTCATACGAACAAACTCCACTTCAAAACACACCCACGCCCCTTAAACGAGGAGCGGCACCGCAGCAGGACCCACACCTGTCCCACCACAGCAGGACCCACACCTGTCCCACCACAGCAGGACCCACACGCCGCTGGACTTCCTTCTCCGCTAAAGCGAGAGCTTTGTCTCGGTCTTGTCTCGGACTCGAGCGCATTTGGACTCGGTCACGTCACGGACTCGATGTCTGAATACTGAGTGCATCATGTTTCATTACGGCCGCTGCTGTCGCCAATAAACTTGTACCAGTGTGTGGGACCTGTGCACTGGAGCCCGTGGACACTGCACCACCAGAGCACAGCTCGTCCACAGCTCCACCCTCAGCCTGCGTCACAGGGCAGGTTAAACATTTGCCCTGTGAAAAAAACTAATTTTATGTCAGTGTCGCACAGAGCAGAGCTACGGCACAGAGCAGAGCTACAGTACAGGGCAGAGCTACGGCACAGGGCAGAGCTACGGCACAGGGCAGAGCTACGGCACAGAGCAGAGCTACGGCACAGAGCAGAGCTACGGCACAGAGCAGAGCTACGGCACAGGGCAGAGCTACGGCACAGGGCAGAGCTACGGCACAGAGCAGAGCTACGGTACAGGGCAGAGCTACGGCACAGAGCAGAGCTACGGCACAGAGCAGAGCTACGGCACAGAGCAGAGCTACGGCACAGGGCAGAGCTACGGCACAGGGCAGAGCTACAGTACAGAGCAGAACTACGGCACAGGGCAGAGCTACGGCACAGAGCAGAGCTACGGCACAGAGCAGAGCTACGGCACAGAGCAGAGCTACGGCACAGAGCAGAGCTACGGCACAGAGCAGAGCTACGGCACAGAGCAGAGCTACGGCACAGAGCAGAGCTACGGCACAGAGCAGAGCTACGGCACAGAGCAGAGCTACGGCACAGAGCAGAGCTACGGCACAGAGCAGAGCTACGGCACAGAGCAGAGCTACAGCACAGAGCAGGCGATATGTGGGCTGAAGTTTGCCAAAGAAAATGCCAAATTAATCTGTTTGTCACAACTCCAGGAATGTGAAAATACAGGTTTAAAAATTCTACCCACTTTATTCACATCGAAGCAGTTTTGTGTAAAGTGCCAGTGGAAGTTCTTTTAAAGAAGAGGTTCTCAAACTGTGGGGAGTGTTGTGTTTTAGTTTGAGTTTTTCCTCGAGTGATGCAGAAAAGAGGAGCCACTGTCTGTGTGAATGTTCTTGTCTGTTAGAGAGTGTTTCAGTGCAGTACAGTCTGTTTGGCTTATTTTAAGTCTAAATTAATATTAATCAGATAAAATGGAGACAGACTGATTAAAAACACAGTGATTGTGCAGGAAAAGTACAGTCATAATTCTTTTGTGTTTTTTGTATAAAATTCATTCACATAAGTTGGTGTGTGCAAGTTCTGCACTGTAATAAACGTTCAAAACTAAAACCTATTTGTGCCCCATTTGTTTTTCTGTGCTCCTAAAATTTTTGACTTAGGGGCACATGTGCTCCTGAAAAAAAAAGTGAGTGTAGAGCCCTGAGTTATTTACAACGTCATAGAATTGTGTTAAATCATCTATTTGTTTTCCCAGAATGTCCCATACCGGTGTGTCCTCCAGAACAACGGCGAAAGGCCATAGCACACCAAAGAAGGGACGTGTGTCCAGTGGACTCAAAGAAATTCACATCGATGAAGAAGTGAAGCTTGCTGTGAACCTCTCTATGAAGAGGTTTCGCTACAGTGACCAGAAAGGTGTGAAATAAAGCTTTACATTATGGTGAAAGTTGCCCCATGCACTCACACTAATTGGTTGTAATTATGGGAAGTGTTTTGACAAAGATATATGATGTGCAACTTTCTCTGAATAAACAGAGAAGGAATTTCCCTCGTCGCTGTCAGGTACTGAAAGGGCCTTCATTCACCGCTTAGCCCGGTCTTTGGGGTACATTTCCAAAAGCGAGGGGTAGGTTCAGAATATAATATTGAGAGTATTGTCATTTAAATGAGCGCGTACTCAAATTCAACTTGTTTTTGAAATGTTCATATTGAATTTAAAATGAAAATTCAGGAAAGGAGCAAATCGATTTCTTACCATCAGAAAAACTGATGGTTCAGGAAAACCTCGACCAACAATGCCTCTTACTCTTTCCCACGACACTTTGCACTTTATTCGGAGCCTACGTCAGAGGTTTCCCATCACCAGCAAAGAGCGCAGAGACCTTCAGCTCAGTAGTCACAGCAGCCTGAGGATGACCACTGAAGCTAGTAAGTCATCAAATCCCCTCTGATTTGAATCCACAGTCATGGCATTTTTTTTTTACTATATTTTCTTATTATTGTAGAAGGTTGTGACAAAAATAGAGCAAGTGGACGTTTAAACAATGGCATTCCTATGGTGCCCGGAAGAAGAAATGCCACAGATATTGACAGTTTCAGGTGCTCTCTGCCAGTGTACCAACGACGCGAGGAAATTGTGCAGCTAATCACAGAAAACCGTGTCATTCTGGTGGTGGGAGAGACTGGCTCTGGTAAAACTACACAGGTAAACCAAACATTACTGAATACCACATTTCTGTTCATATTTTGCTCTATTTGAATAAAAGTCTACCTCCACTCTTGCTCACACAAAGCCAATTTAATTCTTTGTTTTCCTCTAGATTCCCCAGTTCCTTCTGGACGACTGCACTAGGAGGGGAGAGCCCTGCAGGATCTTTTGCACACAGCCCAGGCGCTTGGCCGCCATCGCTGTGGCTGAGAGGGTAGCAGCAGAAAGAGGAGAGAGTGTGGGGCAAACTGTCGGTTATCACATCAGACTGGAGAGCAGGTAAACACAGATGAAGCAATAGACCCTTTCAGTGTGAGTGAACAGTGATGGCGTAGGCGCGGTCGCACACGCGTTCTGGCAAAAGAAGTACGGCAGAACTCAAGTTTTTGTCCTCTGCTTTTTATGATGCAAAATGAAACTTTAAAATTACAATCTGTTTTTAGGGTTTCTCCCAAGACACTTTTGACTTTCTGTACAAGTGGACTATTTCTCAGGACCTTGATGGCCGGAGACGCCAGTTTGACAACAGTCACACATGTGATCGTGGTGAGCAGAGCTGTCACAATTTCAGACTTGATTTTTCATGTCTCAGTATTGAGTTTGATACAATAATGATCACAAAAATTGATATCTAGTGTAATGCAACACAAACTAACAGCAGGTATTACTGTAGTATGTAATCGTTATTATAATGAGTTGATTTGATACAGTGATTAGTATCTGTATTTTTTTTTGGAGAACACTGGTGAGTAGGGCTGAAACGATTCATCGAGTTAAACGATTAGAAAAATGCATCGATTATTATTATTTTTTTGCCTCGATGCTTCGTTTTATTTTCATCCGCTCGGCGATGGCCGAAACCTTTTGTGGTAGAGGTAAAGTTTCCGCACGACCGCTGCACTTCACTGTACACACAACAGGGCGGCGCCCGTGGATGTGTAATGGATGTGTAATAAGAGCAGAACCTCCTCGTGCGCCGTACGCTCCGGTTTGCCGCGCACGCCGCATTTTCAGTACACCGCGCGCTCCGCATCTCCTGTACGCGGCGCACTCTGCGCGTGGATTGTGTCTTGTCGCGTACACTCTGTGGACCGCGCCAGAACTCACACCAGGACTAAACCAGGACTAAACCAGATCTAAAACTAAACAAGAATTTGCAGGAGTTGTTGCTACATTTATGTAGTTTTAAAAATCATGACAATATCAAGTAATCCAAAGTATTCAGATTACATTACTCACTTTAAGTAATTTAATTGATTATGTCACAAACTACATTTTGGGGAATGTAATCTGTAATCTGTAGGGGAACATTTTAAAAGTCACCTTCTCCACACTGATGCTCCAACATGTGAACAGAACCGTACATTACATCAAGTGGAAAAGAAACACGAGGTGAGTCGACCTGAGCCCAGCGATAATTACGTTTTTCATGTCCAAAACACGTGGATCTGTCAGTGCAGGAGGTGTGTACTTAACATGTGCAAAGTAGACACGACAATAACAAACGATTACTCGATTATTCGAACAAAATAATGGACAGAATAATCGATTACTGTAATAATCGATAGCTGCAGCCCCACTGGTGAGCAATAGTTAGTCTAGTGGCCAAAAGGTAAAGCGCTGCTCTCTTTACAGGATGAAGTGCATGAACGTGACGGCCTGGCAGATTTCCTGCTGACAAAGATGCGAGACGTGCTTCAGAAGATTCCCAATCTGAAACTGATCCTCTCCAGTGCTGCTCTGGATACAGAGCTGTTTCTTCAGTACTTTGGGTCCTGCCCTGTCCTCCACAGTGAGCACTGTTCTGTTTCTTTAAGACATAACGTGGTGTTGAGATGGTCGTGATCAGGTGCTTCTGTTATTTCAGTCACAGGAAGGCAGTTCGACGTGAAGGAACTCTTTTTAGAAGATATTCTGAAGACGACTGGTTACAAAGTGAAAGACATGAAGAAGTACAAGGAGGAACAAGAGAAAAGTAATTAATATTTGTTCCATATTATATTATCTCTATAGCTGTGTTTTTATGGAACATATTTGGGATTCAGTCTGATGTGCTGGAAAACGGCAGGAAGAGGACAGAGGCTTTTTAGCACTGCTATAAGCAACATGATGCTAATAGAGTTCAGCAGCAGTAACCAGTAATCTCATAACTCCTGTCTGATCTTTTACAGAAGAAACTAAAGAGAAGCTTTTGACAGAGTGGTGTAAAGCCGTGGAGAGCAGTTCAGAGGGGCTGAATACGGCTGCGTCCGACTTACTACAAAGCTGTAGTCGCCCAAACACACAGAGCAGTGCCCTGTGCACATCAGTCAGTCGGACACATTGTAGACGAGACTAATCAAAGTGCAACAGTTCAAATTTGCTGTATTATTAAGATATATTTGGTGACACTTTTCTTTGTGTGTTTTACACAGCAGGAGAATGGCACAGACGTTCTTGAGCCGTGGCTGATGACTCAGATGGACATGTGCATTTCCAACATCTTCCTCGGTGAAGATCAAGAAGCATTTACCCAGATTTTTAATCTAATTCTCCATGAGAATGTAAATGGTACGTATGAGCTTGCATTTTAACATTTCATGTTTAATTCCACACAATTACAGTTTTAAGATGAATTACTCTGATTATTTTTCCAAATGTAGTGGATTATGCCCACAGTGAGACCGGTGCCACCACTCTAATGGTGGCAGCGGGCCGAGGATGGATTGCACAGATGCGACAGCTCTTGAGCATGGGGGCTGATATGAACATAAAGGCGTCCAATGGGTGGTAAGTGGCATTTTTATGGTCATGAGATGCACAACATGGCACACTGGAATGCCAGACTCTTTCTCTGTGTTCAGGTCTGCGTTAGACTTCGCCGTGCACTTTAACCAGATGGATGTGGTGGATCTACTCCGGTCATCCATGTAAGATTTCTCTTTCTGTTGCATTCAGTTATTCACAATAGAAACAGTGAATGAGTTTCTCATTCCGCTTCTTATTCCAGCCCTCTTGGAAGAGTAAATCAGACAGATGAAAGTGCTCTGGTGCAGTGTGCCAGTGGAGAGCTGAGTTTAGAGGACCAGGAGCTGCTCGAGCTGTACCACCACAGCTTTGATGATGAATATGTAGATCTGGACCTTATTATGACCCTTCTGCATCACATCTGCACCACCACCAACGAAGGTGAGATAATGATGGCCTTTCTTTCCTCCAACTGTGCACTATATCATTTGGTTTTTTTCCACTACAAAGATTTGGGTTAAACTGCAGTGTATTCCTAATATTGTGTCATGTTATAGGTGCTGTTCTCATTTTTCTCCCTGGATATGATGAGATTGTGACACTCAGGAATCGCATTCACTTTGACGACCAAAGGTTTTCGACTCTCTCTGAAAGGTGACGTTTCATTAAAGTGTTGGGCAGTTTACAGCAGCTGTGTTCGTTCTTCTATAAAAGGCGGCTCATTTCTTCAGGGCGTCTGCACAGAACGTTGCCCTGTGTGTTTGTACCTGCAGATATCAGGTGTTCACCTTACATTCAGACATGCAAACGTCTGATCAGAAAAAGGCCATGGAGACGTCACCGCCCGGTGTTAGGAAAATTGTGAGTTGCACGTTTGCGAGTATTGATGAGTGAACTGTGGCGAGTGACGACCCTTTTTTTAGATCCTCTCCACAAACGTCGCAGAAACGAGCATCACTGTCCATGATGTCGTCTTTGTCATTGACTCTGGAAAAGTTCAAGAGGTGAGGGAGAAAGACTTCATCATCAGGTGTGGGCAGTTACATTTACTCGAGTAACTTACTCTTCTAGCTGCATACTTTTACTTCTACTTGAGTCATATTTTTTATTGAGGGAACAGTACTTGAGTAAAGGTTTTAGTTACTCTTCCCACTGCAGGTAAGTTTACTAGTGACAAAAGCTTTATGGAGACAATATTAAAGTGGAACATTTCTGTTTCTTGTGCTGCTCCTCATGATGGAGTTTTTATACGCCCGTATAAAAAGACGGGACGTATTATGGTATGGCGCTGTTTGTCCGTCCGTCTATCCGTCTGTGGACACTTCAAAGCTTTGAAGTTTAAAGTTCAAAGGTGACACACAGTTCCAGCTGCAGCGGTTGCTAGGCAACGGGAGAGAGAGAATACAAGACAACTACACATTACCTTGTCCGCGCTCTAGCTCGACAACCGTCTCACGTAGGAATGTCAAACTTCCAAACTGCACCAACAATTCATCTTTAACTAGGTTTGACAAATTCTAACTTAATTCTATATACAATAATTCAAAGTACGGGCGTATTTTGCCCCGCTGGAGGAGCTCTTGTTCATCTTTTTGTGTAAATGATCTGAACACACCAGACATTTCAGGATTAGTTTGAGTTTTTCCCTTCTAATTCCATTCACTTCCAAGTTGTGCATCAGATGTGATATTCCAACTGTTTAAGTTACTCTCGCTTGAGCGGTACTTTTCCCAAATACTTTTTTACTCTTGCTCGAGTCATTTCTTGGCCCACTACTTTGTACTTCTACTTGAGTATTGTTTGAAGTAATGGTACTCTTACTTAGTTTAGTTTCTTAGTTTCTTTGACAGGGACAATGCACATAAACACACTGACCTACACAAAAGAGTCGTATGTTTGTGCCAGGCTACAGCAAACCTGCTCATTTCAGAATCAGAATCAGAATCAGAATGTGTTTTATTGCCATATGAGTGAACAGGTTCACATCATTAGGAAATTGCTGCGGTACTTGGAGCAGGATGTAGACAAACACTGACGTGCAACAAATAATAGAATAAAATAAAGCTATAATATAACAAGATTTACAAATTTACAGGAGTATAATAATATAGAGTATGAGAGTATCAGTGATCAGTGCAAAACAGGCAGGTGCAGGCAGGTGCGAGAACACAGGGTCATGTGACAGAAGCAGAGTGGGGGGTGGGACCAGTCCGAGTGTTATTATTTATGAGTCCAACAGCAGAGGGGAAGAAACTGTTTTTGTGGCGAGAGGTTCTGGAGCCTCCTGCCTGAGGGGAGCAGGTCAAAAAGTCCGTGTCCAGGGTGAGAAGGATCAGCTGCAATTCGACCTGCACGTGTCCGAGTCCTGGAAGTGTACAGGTCCTGAAGAGATGGAAGGCTGCAACCAATCACCTTCTCAGCAGAGCGCACAACACGTTGCAGTCTCTGTTTGTCCCTGGTGGTGGCTCCAGCATACCACACGGTGATGGAGGAGGTGAGGATGGACTCGATGATGGCCGTGTAGAACTTCCACCTGCAGTCCCTGGACACTTTCATATAAAATGGCGGATATGCCAATAAAATACCATGAAAAACAACTTACAGTGTACTCGAGTATAATATTTGGCACTAGGGGTGAAACAATATCCAAGTGTCACCATACGATTTAGTCCCGGTCTGAACCTCACGATGCGATATTTCCTGCTCTGTGATACTGTGGGAAAGCTCCTGATGTGGTAGAGAGGCTCATGATATTAGGATGTTCCACATACTGACACCACTGACCTTCTGAAACGCTTTGACCCGTCATTTGGTACCACATTTACTGTCATTAGGGATGGAACGATATCCAAATCTCTCTGTGTGATATTTTCACCATAAACATCTCACGGTACCAGATTTATTGCAGTATTTTGTGGAGGCACAAAACAGTGAAGGTGCTCCTTTTCCTCTGAAAATGCCTTCACAAGACTTCATTAAGTTTGAAAAGTGCTTAGAACAGTTATTTCTTCATGTTCTCTCCACTGAAACGGAGCAAAGGATCATGGTCTGTGTAGTTCCCTCTGGTTTTTGAGCTATTTCTGCATCAGAACTGTTCATTTAAGCAAAGACACTTGGGATTTGAAATATTGTGATGGTCCTGATATTATTGTGAGACCTTTGCCGATACGATATCACCAGATTTTGGTTATTGTTACATCCCTGTTGGCTGCTTTACTCACCTCTGATCAGAACTAACGATGTTCCATTTGGTTGTTAAATTGAATTGCAAATGATTTCTTGCTGTAGAAATCCTATGATACTCGGAGTCATGTATCAGTGCTGAAGACGGTTTGGGTCTCAAAAGCGAGTGCACTTCAACGAAAAGGAAGGTAAATGCATCACATATGACATATCTCACTTTAAACAGATGATTCAAAAATGGCTTTACTCATAAATTGACATGTGAACAGAGCTGGACGCTGTAGACCAGGAATCTGCTTTCATCTCTTCAGCCGACTCCGTTTGAACAACATGCAGGAGTTTCAGGTCCCCCAGCTGCTGCGGATGCCTCTCCAGGTGCTGCAGTGCAGGACTGTACTTACACATGACTATGGAGCGCAGATGAATATTGCAGACCTTTTGAAAAACTCGATTGTAATGATGTAATCTGTGTTTATAGGAGTTGTGTCTACAGACCAAACTGCTGTCTCCTACCTCTCGCCCAGTGGCCCAGTTCTTGTCTAAAGCTCCACAGCCTCCACCAACACATGCTATACGACATGCTGTGCAGATGCTCAAGGTCACTTGCATCCTCATGATTCCAGCTGTACAACTTTTGTAATGCTGTTTCCTCCTCCTCTTCACAGGCCATAGATGCACTGGACCAACATGAAGATCTCACTGATTTGGGGTACCATTTGGCCGATTTGCCGGTAGAGCCACATCTGGGCAAAATGGTTCTCTGTGCTGTGGTGCTGAAGTGCCTGGACCCTATCCTCACCATCGCTTGCACCCTGGCCTATCGAGACCCCTTTGTACTACCCGCCCAGGGCTCTCAAAGGAGAGCTGCTCTACTGTGCCGCAAACGCTTTACCTCAGGCACCTTCAGTGACCACATGGCCCTGCTCCGGGCCTTTCAGGTGGAAACTCGGCAGAAAAAAGTCTTTTTTGAAACGCTACAAAAAAAACAATAGTTTTTTTGTTTTCCAGGCTTGGCAAAAAGCTCGTAGAGAAGGGTGGGAACGATCCTTCTGTGAAAAGAACTTTCTTTCTCAGGCAACTCTGGATATGATACTGGGAATGAGAACACAGTTGTTGGGACAGCTGCGTGCCATTGGTAAGGGGCTGTTCCTATACAGCAGAGTCATACAACACCAGCATTATTTTAGTTTATTTTTTGAAGGTTTTGTTCGGCCACGAGGCGGTAGTGACATTCGAGATGTAAATCTGAACTCGGAAAACTGGGCTGTGGTAAAGGCAGCACTACTGGCTGGGATGTATCCAAACCTTGTCCATATTAACAAGGAACCCTCTCCGATGTCCAGCAGCAAAGAGAAAAAGGTTCACTTCCATCCAACATCGATTTTAAGCCAGGCCCAATTAAAAGAGGTGAGACACTTTGAACCTTGAATATCTTGAATAGATTCAGGTTTTTCAGTCAGTATCCAGTGAAACATTGCACACAATAATTCACTTATTGCGAGGCCTGTACAGTTATGTGCGAGCTCTGCTACTCCTTTTTCAGTTGATTTTTGAAACGACTATTTATTATTATGTTCAGAGCGCCTCAAGCAAAGACACACAGCCCCTTCCAACAGACTGGCTCATATACGATGAGATGAGCAGAGGCCAAAGAATGGCCAGTGTTCACTGTTGCTCTGTGGTGACCCCTGTCACCGTGGCTATTTTTGGTGGTTCTGCAGAATCGCCCAGCTCTGCCCTGCATGAACCTGCCTCTCTAAAAGGTCGTCTGAAACATAATGGTTGACCTCTACGTAAAAGCAGCAGCTGTGTTAAATGTCCCGCTTCACTCATTTGTTTGTCTTGTAGATGGCTCAGGTAATGACACGAGTGACAGAGACTCAGAGGACCTGGCTGAGGTGAAGGTCGATGACTGGCTGGTTTTCCAGTTGGACACAGAAGTAAATTGCACTTTCAGTGTTCCTCTTTATTTGTTGTGATTTATTTGTTCTCTAACTCTTTTATTTGTATTTTCATGTATCGTTTCTCCTCAGACAGCAGGACTGGTGTTTGAGCTCAGACAGAAATGGCACAATCTTTTCATGAAAAGGATCAAATGTCCTTCAAAACTCTGGTCTCAACACGATGAGGCTGTCATAGGCACACTGGTCTCTGTACGTCACACTCTGAACCTTTGGTTCTGCTACAGATAATTGCACTCTATTAACGCCACATAACTGATTACTTCTTATTCTAGAACATTTACATTCATAATGTTCTGAGTTGAAAAGAGACAAATTCCTTTGATGCTAAACTTCTTTCAGGTGCTTTCGGCGGAGGAGCAGAGAGCAGGCTTACAGCAGCCTACAGGGATAGGCCAACGACCTCTGCCCATGACCTCTGAAGAGGGTTACCAGCCAACCTTCAAAAGCTCCAAGAGCAGCCCTCAAAGCAGCACCGATGAGCGGTGAGCACTTCATCATTATACACCACAGTGTTGGATTTATGCAGTGTGTGCTTGTTCTTCCACATGAAAGAAAACAATCGCACAGGAAGCACTTTTGAACTGATTGAACTGATGTTCCTGTTTTCAGCCAGTGTAGGATGTGGGGAAAGAATGAGGAGGGTTCACTGGGCATTGCCCCTCTCTCTGATGAGCCCCTGTCCTCCAGTAGCTCATCTAACTGTGTGAGCTTCGACAGTCCCTCTGGAAGCCCCTTCAGCAAAGGGATTTAGCATTATGGGCTAGTTTAAATCTCCCTTCATGTTCGCTTTAGTTACAGTTGTTCTGCTAAAGTAATGGGCGTTTTATAGTTGATCTCCATTTGAAAGAAGATGTTTTTGTTCTTAAAATCTGTTTACATGTGGTGTTGTTCCTAATTTACTGCCATGTTTGTTTTTTTAATTCAAATTTTTATTGACAAATAAAGATGACAGTTACAAATGTACCATTTGCCTTTTTTTTCTTTATCTTTTACAAAGTAAAAACAAAAATAAAACAAATATTTAAACACTTGAGTAGCAACACACAAGGAATATCACAAATTTCCCCTTTTTTTTTTTTTCTGATGGGGTCTTAATAAAGTCTGTCCATGTTTCCAGTCGTCCTCGTCCCTGTCGTATTCCAGTCTTTGTATAAGTGTCAGTCTTTCCATTTGTGAAATGTTTTCCACAATATTAGTCCAGTCTTCCACGTCCGGTAGTTTGTCGCTCATCCATTTTTTGGTTATTACTTTCTTACTTGCACCAGCAGAATATTCCACAGATATTTTTTTGTTCCTTTGATTTCTGTGTGTTTGCCCAAAAACATAGTTTCAAAATTTAAAGGGATCTTTATTTTAAATATGGCCTCAATGTTTTGTTTAATTTTCTCCCAATATTGATTCAATTTGGGGCAGCTCCAAAAAACATGATAATGCCTTTTTATTCCCACATAATCTCCAACAGGACGTGTCCCCTTTGAACCTCTTTGTGCCGGTGTTTTAAAGCAGCATTTCCACAGATATTCTCGCCAGTGCGGAGAGGAAGTAGTCCTCCATATATTCTTCTGAATTCTATTCCAATCATCCTCTTGTATATTGAATTCACTCTCCTTTTCCCATTTTTATATGCCCGTTGTAATAAGACGTCCCGTCGTATTATGGTATGGCGCTGTCCGTCTGTCCGTCTGTCCGTCCGTCTGTGGACACTTCAAAGCTTTGAGCTCTGACTTTTCCGTGGTTCAGGTTTTGTGACACAAATGTGTCGCTCTTTTGAACACATTGTTTTGAAAAGAAAAACACTTTATTTTCATGACCTCAGCCAACTTGCCGGACACTTTCATCAGCACCGAAACCTGGGAAGAACTCGTCTCACCGGACGCTGTCGGGAGGTAAGTCAGTGCTGATGCACGACTGCTGACGGGGACGTACAGATTCATGTAAAAAAAAAAAAACTATCCCTTTAATATAGTAAGTCTATGGGAAATGAAGAAAAATGTACATTGCTAATTATTTGATTATTACTTCTGGAACCAGAGCGACCGGTCACTGTTAAGCTCCATAGTTTATAACTTTTGCCACGCCCTCTTTTTAACTGTCAAAACGTAAACTGGCCAAGGATTTCTTTAGATGTCTACAGGCTCACTGATAAATGCTCCTCCTGTGGTTTCAAGGTGTCCACGAGCGTCAAGCCGCTCCCTTAGGCCAATCACTTTGTGCATTGTGCTCACATCACACTGCCAGGCTTTTGATCTGGGCTTTATTACATAGCAGTATCTGTGAAATGGAAAGCATGGAAAATGGATGCGTTTGAGGCAAGGGTGGAGGCTGGCGGAGGGTGGTGGTGGTGGGGGCATCCATCCATCCATCCATCTTCTCCCGCTTAATCCAGCTGGGTCGCGGGGGCAGTTTACTGCCCAATACTCATAGCACCTGACCCCCTATGAACCCCTCTGCAGGTGGTGAGCCCACAGGAGGGTGGACAACATGGTCCTTGATGTTAGTTCAGGTGCTGCATGTTTTGAGTTGATGGGGGAAACCGGAGCCTGGAGGAAACTCATCCAGACACGGGGAGAACATGCAAACTCCACACAGAAAGGCCCGGGCGACCCGGGGATCGAACCCGCAAACTTCTTGCTGTGAAATATATATATATGTATATATATATATATATATATATATATGTATATATATATATATATATATATATACACTCAACAAAAATATAAATGCAACACTTTTGTTTTTGCTCCCATTTGTCATGAGATGGACTCAAAGATCTAAAATTCATTCCAGATACACAATATTACCATTTCTCTCAAACATTGTTCACAAATCTGTCTAAATGTGTGATAGTGGCACTTTTGCTTTGCTGAGATAATCCATCCCACCTCACAGGTGCCACATCAAGATGCTCATCAGACACCATGATTAGTGCACAGGTGAACCTTAGACTGCCCACAATAAAAGGCCACTCTGAAATGTGCAGTTTTGTCTCACAGCAAAATGCCACAGATGGCGCAAGCATTGAGGGAGCGTGCAATTGGCATGCTGACAGCAGGAATGTCAACCAGATCTGTTGCTCGGGCATTGAATGTTCATTTCTCCACCATAAGCCGTCTCCAAAGGCGTTTCAGAGAATATGGCAGTACATCCAACCGGCCTCACAACCGCAGACCACGTGTAACCACACCAGCCCAGGACATCCACATCCAGCAGGTTCACCTCCAAGATCGTCTGAGACCAGCTACTCAGACAGCTGCTGAAACAATTGGTTTGCATAACCAAAGAATTTCTGCACAAACTGTCAGAAACCGTCTCAGGGAAGCTCAACTGCATGCTCGTCGTCCTCATGGGGTCTTAACCTGACTCCAGATCGTCGCCGTAACAGACTTGAGTGGGCAAATGCCCACATTCGATGGCGTCTGGCACGTTGGAGAGGTGTTCTCTTCACGGATGAATCTCGGTTTACATTGTTCAGGGCAGATGGCAGACAGCGTGTGTGGCGTCGTGTGGGTGAGCGCTTTGCTGATGTCAGTGTTGTGGATGGAGTGGCCCATGGTGGTGGTGGGGTTATGGTATGGGCAGGCATCTGTTATGGACGAAGAACACAGGTGCATTTTATTGATGGCATTTTGAATGCACAGAGATACCGTGATGAGATCCTGAGGCCCATTGTTGTGCCATACATCCATGAACATCACCTCATGTTTCAGCAAGATAATGCACGGCCCCATGTTGCAAGGATCTGTACACAATTCTTGGAAGCTGAAAATGTCCCAGTTCTTGCATGGCCAGCATACTCACCGGACATGTCACCCATTGAGCATGTTTGGGATGTGCTTGACCGGCGTATACGACAGCGTGTACCAGTTCCCACTAATATCCAGCAACTTCGCACAGCCATTGAAGAGGAGTGGACCAACATTCCACAGGCCACAATTGACAATCTGATAAACTCTATGCGAAGAAGATGTGTTGCACTGCATGAGGCAAATGGTGGTCACACCAGATACTGACTGGTTCTGAGTCCCCAGACCCCCAATAAAGCAACAACTGCACATTTCAGAGTGGCCTTTTATTGTGGGCAGTCTAAGGTTCACCTGTGCACTAATCATGGTGTCTGATGAGCATCTTGATGTGGCACCTGTGAGGTGGGATGGATTATCTCAGCAAAGCAAAAGTGCTCACTATCACACATTTAGACAGATTTGTGAACAATGTTTGAGAGAAATGGTAATATTGTGTATCTGGAATGAATTTTAGATCTTTGAGTCCATCTCATGACAAATGGGACCAAAAACAAAAGTGTTGCTTTTACATTTTTGTTGAGTGTATATATATATATATATATATATATATAAAACGCATTTCTCACCTTCCTCGGTGGTTGGTCTCTCACCCTCATCAGCTCGGGTCCTCTACCAGAGGCCTGGGAGCTTCAGAGTTCTGTGCAGTATCTTTGCTGTTCCAGTACTGCACTTTTCTGGACTCAGATGTCTGTTGTCCTTCCTGGGATCTGCTGCAACCACTCATCCAGTTTGGGGGTCACGGCCCCGAGTGCTCCGATCACCACAGGCTCCACCGATGCTTTCACCTTCAGGCCTCTCCAGCTCTTCTTTGAGCCCCTGGTATTTCTCTGGTATATATATATATATATATATATATATATATATATATATATATATATATATATATATATATATATATATATATATATATATATATATTAAAAACAATGCATTTCTCACCTTCCACGGTGGTTGGTCTCTCTCACCCTCATCAGCTCGGGTCCTCTACCAGAGGCCTGGGAGCTTGAGAGTTCTGCGCAGTATCTTTGCTGTTCCCAGTACTGCACTTTTCTGGACTGAGATGTCTGTTGTCCTTCCTGGGATCTGCTGCAACCACTCATCCAGTTTGGGGGTCACGGCCCCGAGTGCTCCGATCACCACAGGCACCACCGATGCTTTCACCTTCCAGGCCTCTCCAGCTCTTCTTTGAGCCCCTGGTATTTCTCTAGTTTCTCGTGTTCCTTTTTCCTGACATTGCCATCGCTCGGTATTGCAATGTCCACCACCACAGCTTGGTTCTCCCGCTTATCCAGAACCACGATGTCTGGTTGGTTCGCCATCACCATTCTGTCAGTCTGTATTTGGAAGTCCCACAGGATCTTGGCTCATTCTCCACAACCTTTGGAGGCGTTTCCCACCTTGTTCCTGGGGTTTCCAGTCTGCATCTGCACAGATGTTTCTGTACACTATGCCCGCTACTTGGTTATGTCGCTCCATGTACGCTTTCCCTGCCAGCATCTTACACCCTGCAGTTATGTGCTGGACTGTCTCAGGCACTTCTTTGCACAACCTACACCTTGGGTCTTGTCTGGTGTGGTAGATCTGGGCCTCTATTGCTCGGGTGCTCAAGGCCTGCTCCTGTGCAGCCAGGATGAGTGCCTCTGTGCTGTCCTTCAGCCCAGCCCTCTCCAGCCATTGGTAGGATTTCTTGATATCAGCCACTTCAGTTATGTTCCGGTGGTTCGCCCCGTGTAGGGGTTTGTCCTGCCATGATGGTCCCTCCAGCACCTCTTCCTCTGCGCCCCACTGTCTGAGACATTCTCTGAGCGTCATCAGTCTGGGCCTTGTCACTGATGTACTTGTGGAGCTTGGATGTTTCATCCTGGACAGTGGTTCCCACACTCACTAGTCCTCGGCCTCCTTCCTTCCGGCTCGTGTACAGTCTCAGGGTGCTGGACTTGGGATGGAACCCTCCATGCATGGTCAGGAGCTTTCGTGTCTTAACATCTGTGGTCTGTATCTCCTCCTTTGGCCAACTTATGATTCCTGCTGGGTCTGATCACTGGCAGGGCGTAGCTGTTTATTGCCTGCGCCTTGTTCTTGCCATTGAGCTGGCTTCTTAGGACCTGCCGTACTCTTTGCAAGTATTTGGCAGTCGCCGCTTTCCTTGTTGCCTCGTCAAGGTTGCCATTTGCCTGTGGGATACCAAGGTACTTGTAGCTGTCCTCAATGTCTGTTATTGTTCCTCTGGGGAGTGAGACCCCCTCTGTGTGGACTACCTTCCCTCTCTTTGTCACCATCCTACTACATTTCTCCAGCCCGAATGACATTCCAATGTCTGTGCTGTAGATCCTGGTGGTGTGGATCAGTGAGTCGATGTCTCGCTCTTAGCGTACAGCTTGATGTCATCCATGTAGAGGAGGTGACTGATGGTGGCCCCGTTTCTGAGTCAGTATCCATAGCCAGTGTGGTCGATTATTTGGCTGAGGGGGTTCAGACCTATGCAGAACAGCAGTGGGGACAGTGCGTCTCCTTGGAATATGCCACATTTGATGGTCACTTGTGCAAGTGGCTTGCCATTGGCTTCAAGGGTGGTTTTCCACAACCGCATCGAGTTTGCAATGAACGCCCTTAGAGTCCTGTTGATATTGTACAGCTCCAGGCACTCAGTGATCCATGTGTGTGGCATTGAGTCATAGGCTTTCTTGTAATCAATCCAGGCAGTGCACAGGTTGGTCTGACGGTTTCTGCAGTCACGGTCAACCAGGAGTTGGTGTTTAGCTCTCCTGGTGTTTTTGCCGATGCTCCTTCTGTGCTGCGCCATGTATTGATCCATGTGCCCGCTTATCTTAGCCGCGATGATGCCTGACATGAGCTTCCATGGTGTGGAGAGACAGGTTAGTGGCCATGAGTTGGATGGGACTGTACCCTTGGAGGGATCCTTCAGGATCAGGATCAGACGCCCTGGGTTAGCTTATTCAGGGTGAGTCCCATCCCTTAGCAGCTGGTTCATTTGTGCTGCTAGGCGCTCATGGAGAGCAGTGAGCTTCTTTAGCCAGTATGCGTGGATCATGTCAGGGCCTGGTGCTGTCCAACTTTTCATGCCTGAGACTCTTCCCTGGATGTCTGCCACTGAGATGGTAACTGGATTCTGTTCAGGAGGTTGCTGTGGTCTGCTCTCGGAGCCACCAGCCACTGTGCATCGGGTGTTATGTGATGCTTCCCTTTCCCATATGTCTTTCCAGTACCTCTCAGTCTCCAGCCTTGGTGGGTCTGCTCTGCTATTATTACCCTGCCATTGAGCGACACTTAATTCGCAGGTTGTGTTGCTAACAGGCGGTTTATTCGCCTGGCTTCATTCTCTCGTGTACCTCTTTAGGCGGCTGGCCAAGGCTTGGAGCCTTTGTTTGGCAGTTTCGAGTGCTTCAGGTATGGGCATCTGGCTGTACCTCTGGGTACTCGCTTTTCATTGCACCTTTCTGGGCCTCTGACAGTTGGCTCACTTCTCGCCGCACTTCCTTGATTTTAGCCTCTAACCGTCTTTTCCATGGTGGGTATCGTATCTCATGGCTCCCATGGTTGCTCTTATAGCCCAACACCTCTAGGATCACTGCTGCTGAAGTGTAGATCAGCTCATTGGTTTCAGTGATGGTTGTGGTAGGGATCGCTCTGAGTGCTGCATTCACATCCTCTAGCAGACTTTCAGATGGTACTTCACTTAGCCTGTGTAACTGGTGTCGGGGTTGCCTTGTGTTCATCCGGGCCATGATCTTGTCTTTCAGGTCTATATATATCTTGTCTTTTGATAAGATAAGATATATATATATATATATATCTTATCTTATCAAAAGACAAGATATATATATATATATATATATATAATATATATATATACATATATATACATATATACATACACACATACACATATACCACATATATATACATATATATATACACATATCATACACATATATAATATATATACATATTATACACTACATATACATATACTATATATATATTATATATATTCCCTAGCAAAGGAAACGTAACAGTGACCAGATGTGAAACCTAAACAACACTGCTGTCGTCCTGTTCTATGCTCAAAGACAAACATTTATAGGCACGCAAAAACAATTAAAAGGACAACAGTGAAGTAATTGATAATAAGGAGAAGAAAACATAGATAATCAAGAAAGGAGAACTTCTTAGAGTTCTCCCTTTTCCATTTCTTAAACTTTTCCCATCTGTCTTTGCAAAACCATTTGATCCAGGAGCAAGGGGTGCGAAAGAACTTTGGTTTGGGCGGGGTGAGCTCAGCTGAGGTTGGTGGGGATGGTAGGGTTGGTGAGGTTGGTGGGGATGGTAGGGTTGGTGAGGTTGGTGGGGATGGTAGGGTTGGTGAGGTTGGTGGGGATGGTAGGGTTGGTGAGGTTGGTGGGGATGGTAGGGTTGGTGAGGTTGGTGGGGATGGTAGGGTTGGTGAGGTTGGCGGGGTGAGCTCAGGTGAACTTGCCTCACTTGATCCAGACGATGATAATCCAGAACGTGTAGACCACTGTCTTCTCAAACTTGAAAAGTATTTTCTGGATTTTTCTGGTTCCATGCTTGAACTGAAAACCAATTTATCTTTCTCTACAACGATTTACACTCGTATCTCAATGACATATATATATACCTTATATATACAGTATATCGGCGCATGCCCCACATGTTTTGCCTCTTCATGAAGACAAAGCTTCAAAGACTTCAAAGCTTTGAAGTTTAAAGTTCAAAGGTGACACACAGTTCCAGCTGCAGCGGTTGCTAGGCAACGGGAGAGAGAAGATTCCAGTTGTTTATTTTTTATACGCCCGTTGTAATAAGACGGGACGTATTATGGTGTGGCGCTGTCCGTCTGTCTGTGGACAGTTCAAAGCTCTGAAGTCTTTGAAGCTTTGTCCGCGCTCTAACTCGACAACCGTCTCACCTCGGAATGTCAAAGTTAAAATGACTTAAATTAAGCACATTTTACTTTATTTGAGTAGATTCAGCGTGACAAGTGAAATGATCTGCCAGTGGAATAAGTGTTTTTTTCTTATTTCAAGCAACATTTGATTTTATTTCTTATTTTAAGTACAAAAATCTTACTTCACTGGCAGATAATTTTACTTGTCGAGTGAAATTTACCCAAATTATGGTCAAACTTTCTTAATTCGAGTCATTTTAGCGTGAGTAGATTTTATTTGTTGCAGTGTGCACCGTGTCAGGGTTGAGAAATGCGAAAAGTGCAAAACTTATCAAAGGAAAGGGTGGATATAAGTTTTGAGTTTATTTTGTGTGTGTGTGTCATTCATAATTGTGACGCCTTTAGTGAAAATCTTGTAAAATAATCCCGGAAACAGAAGAAATATGAATAAAAGTGTGCGTCCAAGCTTTTGACTGGCAGTGTAGAGAAAGCACATTTAAAAACTTTTTAAAGCTTTTAATCATATTGTAGTTGCTTCTGTTCTCATTTACGCTCTCAGAGTCGTATTTAGAGTCATTCATGTATGTTTGAGGAAGCTTTATTCTCCTGTATTCAAGACGTCATTGCGTGTATCTACCACCATTTTGGTCGTCACCGGTACACACCCAGATACAAATATTGGATATACTGCATCATTGTTGCACATGAATAAATGATAAAACTGTCAAAACTTGAACTGCATTTGTAATTTATTTTATTAGTTAAACTTAAGTTAAAAGTGAGGTAAGTCATCAGTAAGTCAACCTTCTACCCAAGAGACTTCACCAGAACTTATTTCCGATGCCGTCTCTCTCTAAAAATAAACTGTTTATTTATGCCACCAAAGACGGTTGTGACACAAACAAACAAGGTAGGTTTTAAGACTCTGACCTTCCATCCAAGACACTTCACCAGAACTGATGTCAGTTCCCTCAGACGGAAAGTTAAAAAGACCAAAAACCAAACCACCAAAGTCCAAGTCCCTAGAGAGTGTTTACGAAGTGAAGAGAGAACCCCAAAGTCCAAGTCCCTAGAGAGTGTTTACGAAGTGAAGAGAGAACCCCAAAGTCCAAGTCCCTAGAGAGTGTTTACGAAGTGAAGAGAGAACCCCAAAGTCCAAGTCCCTAGAGAGTGTTTACGAAGTGAAGAGAGAACCCCAAAGTCCAAGTCCCTAGAGAGTGTTTACGAAGTGAAGAGAGAACCCCAACGTCCAAGTCCCTAGAGAGTGTTTACGAAGTGAAGAGAGAACCCCAAAGTCCAAGTCCCTAGAGAGTGTTTACGAAGTGAAGAGAGAACCCCAAAGTCCAAGTCCCTAGAGAGTGTTTACGAAGTGAAGAGAGAACCCCAAAGTCCAAGTCCCTAGAGAGTGTTTACGAAGTGAAGAGAGAACCCCAAAGTCCAAGTCCCTAGAGAGTGTTTACGAAGTGAAGAGAGAACCCCAAAGTCCAAGTCCCTAGAGAGTGTTTACAAAGTGAAGAGAGAACCCCAAAGTCCAAGTCCCTAGAGAGTGTTTACGAAGTGAAGAGAGAACCCCAAAGTCCAAGTCCCTAGAGAGTGTTTACGAAGTGAAGAGAGAACCCCAAAGTCCAAGTCCCTAGAGAGTGTTTACAGTGAAGAGAGAACCCCAAAGTCCAAGTCCTAGAGAGTGTTTACCAAGTGAAGAGAGAACCCCAAAGTCCAAGTCCCTAGAGAGTGTTTACGAAGTGAAGAGAGAACCCCAAAGTCCAAGTCCCTAGAGAGTGTTTACGAAGTGAAGAGAGAACCCCAAAGTCCAAGTCCCTAGAGAGTGTTTACGAAGTGAAGAGAGAACCCCAAAGTCCAAGTCCCTAGAGAGTGTTTACAGTGAAGAGAGAACCCCAAAGTCCAAGTCCCTAGAGAGTGTTTACGAAGTGAAGAGAGAACCCCAAAGTCCAAGTCCCTAGAGAGTGTTTACGAAGTGAAGAGAGAACCCCAAAGTCCAAGTCCCTAGAGAGTGTTTACGAAGTGAAGAGAGAACCCCAAAGTCCAAGTCCCTAGAGAGTGTTTACGAAGTGAAGAGAGAACCCCAAAGTCCAAGTCCCTAGAGAGTGTTTACGAAGTGAAGAGAGAACCCCAAAGTCCAAGTCCCTAGAGAGTGTTTACGAAGTGAAGAGAGAACCCCAAAGTCCCGACATCTTTTCCGTTGGACCATATTTCATAAAGACTCCAGTCGCCACAGCACAGCCGCCTGCGATCAAGAGTCCTTTGGTCCATTTGCTTGTATGTGGACTTGTGTTGTCTTCAACATCAGCTCTAGATTTGTTGCCACATTCGTTGCTGTTTGGGGCCTCTGCAGTCATAGTAACTCTCTCAGCCTGTGCTTGCTGAATAACTGACTGCAGTCTGACCTTCTCTTCAGTGAGAGCCTCTAGTTGAGCCTGAAACTCACGTCTGTCCTGTTCAGAGCTTTCTTTTGTTAAAGAAATGATGCTTTCACATTCAGCCTTCTCGTTACCGAGTTGTGTGGTCTTTTCCTCAAGAGACGGTAACTGCTCTTGAAGGTCACAAACTTCAGCTCTGAGCTCGTGGTTTTTCTCAGTTTGTTCCTGAATGTGACTGTTGAGCCCCTTAATTGTGTCAATTGAGCGTTCTGCCTCTTCACTTATATGATTGTATTGAGCCTGGAGCTGACCATTTTCCAATTCAAGATGATTGTTCCTCTGTCGCTCCTCACTGTGTAAAGCGGAGAGCTCATCTAATTTAGTTTTGAGCGTGAGTTCATCTGTCTGGAATTTGGCCTCTCTAGACTGCAGCTCTGCAATGAATTCTTGGAGCTCCTTTTTCTGCAGCTCATTTTGAGTCTTTTCCTGCCAACCCAAATGTTAGAATAAAATGCTTATAATGATGAAGTTATTAAAAAATGTACATCTAAGTTAAAAGGTGATCTCAATTTGCAGAGGATGAAAGAGCCTGTGTTAACGCTATCTCTGCTAAAACCAGATGTGTGACCTCTTGTGACCTCTTGCTTCGTACTCAGCTCAGTTCCCAGATCGTAAACTTGTACTTATCTGATCAAATGTAAACCAAGTCATGATAAACCTCACTATGTTTTCTGTGGTAAGTTTAACGAGATTATGTATACGTTGACCAGGTTGTCTTTGTACTGACATGATGGATTGTTAAAAGTCAATAAAACCCGTGCTGGAAGGGGAGGAACTTTGGGAGAGGAGCGTGGACGAGCCTAGAGAGCGCACGCATACGGCCGAGCTCTCCCCGTGCAGGGCACGTAAAAGAGAACTGACTCAGTTTGATTTAATCCCAATTGGTAGGAGACTGGAGTTTAAATGTCACAAATACTTTCACTGGGTTGTGATTGTATAAAAATTATGACATAATGGTCCTTGGAGCCGGATCGGTGTGCTTCTGCCTGGAGGATGAACGACAGAGATTGGAAAGAGCGCGCACCCAGCTGGAGCTGAAAAATCCGTCTTTTCTCGACGGCAACCCCTGTGGGGCATCCTCTTCGTGGAAGGACCCGGTCAACCAGATCCAGTTATATCACCTGAGGTCAGAAATTTAACTTCTAAAGAGTGAAGTTATACAGAACTACATAGAGATGAATCTATTGTAGAGTGTGAATGAATGGGGAAAGTCGAACTGATCATTGTTAAGATGTATCAAGGTTGAATCTCATTCAGGACACAGGTCGATGTTTTGTTGAAAATTGATCTAGCGTCCTTCTCGGTGTGTGAATTAACACCCAGTTTATGACCGCCCATCGTGGTAGAAGCTTGTCATAAAACACAGAGAAGTTTCGTTGATCAACAGTAGGCAAAACTTAGACACAAAGTATCATGGCAGAGAAAAAGAAAAAAAAACAGTAAAAATAGAAACAGACTCGGAGTGTATGAGGTGAATTTATCCAGAGAGTTGCAAATTCCTACGAAAATGAAAAGTAAAATATAATTTTGATGAAAAATTAGATGAAATAAAGTTAAGCGAACTGATGATGAACCTATCAATTAATGATAAGTAAAAAGCGGAAAAGTGTTAAAACAGAAAAGTGTTAAAGTGTCTCGTCCGAAGGGCGATGATAGCACAGTGGTGCAAAAAAGCCCTCTACAGGCAGAACAGGCAGAGGGTGGTGAGGAACAAGGCGAAAATGGGAAATTGGGTGAAAAAGAAAAGAAAAGGAGGAGTTTAGGACCCTGGGGCTTTATCCAAAACTTCCAGAATTAGAAGTACGAAAAACACAAACCAACCAAAATCTGGTTTGGGCACCTCCCACTGCTCCAGAGGCCCAGCAGAGCCCTCCACCCGCATATGATAAAAAAAAAAGAAAACTCCACCCCCCTGGCACCTCCCATCTCCTAGGTCAAAAGGTGACAGAAAGGCAGAGGCGCGAGGCCTAGTCAACTATGCCACAGAATAGATATGGGATCAAATTAATTATCCCACGAAAGAAGTAGAAAGAAGGGCAGTGAGAAAGAGAGAGCTAGAGAGAGGAGAGAAAGCGTAAAGGAGGGGAAAGAGGGACAAAGGGAGAGAGAAAGAGTGATATATAGAGAAAGTAATAGAGATAGAATCAGAGAGAGAGGTGGAGTGACAGAAAGAGAGAAATTGTAAAAAGAAAGAGACGGAGAGAGGAAAAGGGAGGAAAAGAGAGGAAAAAGTAAGAGACAGAAAGACAGAAAGAAATCGAAAGTGAGAAAGAAAGTGAGAGAGAAAGTGAGAAAGCAAGAATAGAGAGAGGGATAGAGAGGGAAAGGAGAGAGAAAAGAAATTGAAAGTGAGAGAGAAGAGAGGGAGAGACAGACAAAGGGGAGATAGTGACAGTGAGAAAGACAGAAACACAAATTCCGTAAGCATGACTAAATAAGAAATACAAATATAAGTGTCAGGAAAATAAAGAATATTGACACATAGGCTTTGCCAAATGTGTCAACAGGGGGAAATATGGTTAATACAATAGGTTTTAATAAATACTAAAAAAAAAATTTTTTTTGTAAACAATGCCTAATCTGTATTAAAAATAATGCACAAAGACAACAGAGACCTAGAGGAGCTTTCCCTACTCCAGAGCATCCTTTTCACATGCTACACATGGACTCATGAAGACAAAAGAACAACCAGACTCTGATCAAGATCTTATTGACTATTTGAGAAAAACCCTGTTAGCAAGAAATGTTGTAAACAACAATAAACTGCCAGAAAGAACTATTTCTCCACAGGGCAACACGGCAAAACCAGGAGACCACGTGTTCATAAAGACTCTAAAGGGAGGAACAGGACCAGTCCAAGGTGGGACCCATCAAGTCGTCCTGGCTACATCTACTGCAGTAAAGGTCAACCTGGATTCATCAGTCGCACTGTAAGTTAAGGAACCAGTTGGACCTGACAGATCCAGACCCAGCCTCCGAGAACTCGCAAACGCAGAACGCCTAGACTACTCCTAGACCAGGACTCCACTACAAGAGTGAGCAGTAGGTAAACAACTGTTCACTCCAACTGTGTTCTTACGAGGAAGTTTACCCTCGGGCACTGAAAAAGATGACAGCTCCATCCATCCCAAGGGAAAAACAACTGTCTGAGAGAAGAAGACGTCAGACAGCCACATGACACCCAGTTAAGACAGTTAAATAAGGTGTTATTTGTAATGATTCTATTCATGGTGCACATAGCAATATTGTTTGTGATACATATCAAACATACACACCCTGACTTGGTAGTGAGTGCACAATTCACACAACACAAATGTAACAACTGTCTTTGAGACTGTGACACACAGCCTACAACCGCACTGACAAAAGAGGACAAGACAGAACTGACCCTGACGAAGACAACCAGGACTTTGAACACAAATAGACAAACTGAAACACAAGTTAAAATGACTAAGAGCCAACATTACCCTCAGTGTATGATTTTACACATTTTTGTGATGGCATGTGCTAAGGTTATTGAAAAAATGAAATGCTCATTTTCTGATCTTATATGATGTAATTTTTATAAACAGGGGGAAAATGTTAGAATAAAATGCTTATAATGATGAAGTTATAAAAAAATGTACATCTAAGTTAAAAGGTGATCTCAATTTGCAGAGGATGAAAGAGCCTGTGTTAACGCTATCTCTGCTAAAACCAGATGTGTGACCTCTTGTGACCTCTTGTGACCTCTTGCTTCGTACTCAGCTCAGTTCCCAGATCGTAAACTTGTACTTATCTGATCAAATGTAAACCAAGTCATGATAAACCTCACTATGTTTTCTGTGGTAAGCTTAACGAGATTATGTATACGTTGACCAGGTTGTCTTTGTACTGACATGATGGATTGTTAAAAGTCAATAAAACCCGTGCTGGAAGGGGAGGAACTTTGGGAGAGGAGCGTGGACGAGCCTAGAGAGCGCACGCATACGGCCGAGCTCTCCCCGTGCAGGGCACGTAAAAGAGAACTGACTCAGTTTGATTTAATCCCAATTGGTAGGAGACTGGAGTTTAAATGTCACAAATACTTTCACTGGGTTGTGATTGTATAAAAATTATGACACCAACCCTAACCCTAACTCTAACAACCCTAACCCTAACAACCCTAACTCTAACCGTAACCCTAACCCTAACAACCCTAACCCTAACAACCCTAACCCTAACTCTTTGATTTCAGCTTTTCGATGAGAATTTTCCACCTCTTGAGTGAGCTTTTGTATTTGAGCCAAAAACTTAAGTCTCTCTTGATCAAACTGGTCTTTCATCAACTGAACTTCATTTTTATACGCCCGTTGTAAGACGGGACGTATTATGGTGTGGCGCTGTCCGTCCGTCCGTCCGTCCGTCTGTGGACACTTCAAAGCTTTGAAGTCTTTGAAGCTTTGTCTTCATGAAGAGGCAAAACATGTGGGGCATGCGCCGATATATAATATATATCGGCCTTATATATATATATATAAGGTAAACTGTATTTGTGTATTTTATTGTATATTTTTGTATCGATCCATGCTGTAGGTCAGTGGTATCAATTTTATGTGACTTCAGGTTTTTTCACACTTGTTCTTTGATTTTATCTTTATATTGGTAGTGAACTGCCTTATTGTGCTTACCGGTATGTGCCATAGAACGCCAGTATTGGAATCTTCCAAACTGCACCAACAATTCATCTTTAACTAGGTTTGACAAATTCTAACTTAATTCAAAGTACGGGCGTATTTTGCCCCGCTGGCAGAGCTCTTGTTCTTTTATATACAACGAATTATCGCCCTCTGCCTTTTGTAGTTCAATATATCATTTGGAAATCAGTTTATTGTTCGGGCCTGATTGATATGACTGTAGGAATATTCTAGTTATGCCTGATAATGGGGTTTCTCTATGTTCTTTTTGCTTTTTGTCCAAATAATGGCGAATTTGAAGATATCTGTAGAAATCTTTGTTTTCAAGATCATCTGCTTGTTTCAAGTCTTGAAAACTTCTCATGGAGCCTTTTAAATACAAACTATTAAATACCTTTAATCCCCCATCAGACCACATTTTGAAAGTTTTATCGTTTAGAGTTGGGGTAAAGTCTTCGTCATGTGCGATCCATCTCATCATTAGACAAGTTTCTGTGTGCTCCTTAACTCATTTTGACCAGATGTTAATCGCGGTTTTCGACCCAGGGTTCACTTCAGTTCATTTGTTCAGTAGGTTTGTATTTCCTATAAGCGCTTGTAGTGGTGTAGTGCTTTCTGCTGTACATTCAGTTTCTTTCCAGTTAGCTGTATAAGATGGGTTGCACACAGGGCCGGCCCCCCCATTAGGCAACATAGGCAAATGCTAAGGGCGCCGCTCCACTAGGGGGCGCCGAGCGCAAAAATCGGCGATGGGGGATAAAATCCTCCACTGTCTAAAACAGGGGTGGGCAAACTACGGCCCGGGGGCCACATACAGCCCGTTAACCTTTTTAATCCAGCCCGCCAAACATGAATGAACTGCAATAAAATTTATTAGTTTTATTTTCCCTGCAATTCTGGCGTTTCCCAATAGATGGCGCACTCTAGATACAGTGATACATAAAACCAAATTATCCACATGGGCCAGGTGTACAGTGCCTGGGCGTAGAACTATATCTTGAACACGACTTCCTCACTCATGGTCCGAAAACCTTCCCATAAAGCACTGCGGCCAAGTATATATCTAGTGTGCCGCGCACACTGCACCTGCTCCCGCACGGCGCCACATTTCCTCTTGTTCGGTGTGGACACCGCGCGTGGACTGTGTCTTGTTGCATACACTGCGTGGACCTCGCATTCTCCTGTGCACCTCTAAACCAGAACTAACACCAGGACTAAGCCAGGTCTAAAGCAGGTCTACACCATGTGTAAACAAGCATTAAATCAGGACTAAAACCAGGTCTAAACCAGGACTAAAACCAGGTCTAAACCAGGTCTAAAACCAGGTCTAAAGCAGGTCTACACCATGTGTAAACAAGCATTAAATCAGGATTAAAACCAGGTCTAAACCAGGACTAAAACCAGGTCTAAACCAGGTCTAAAACCAGGTCTAAACCAGGACTAAAACCAGATCTAAACCAGGTCTAAACCAGGACTAAAACCAGATCTAAACCAGGTCTAAACCAGGACTAAAACCAGGTCTAAACCAGGTCTAAAACCAGGTCTAAACCAGGTCTAAAACCAAACAAGAATTTGCAGGAGGTGGGTGCTACATTCATGTAGTTTTAAAAAAAAACATGACAATATCAAGTAATCCAGTTACTTATTTAAGTAATTTAATGGATTACATTACAAACTACATTTTGGGGTCTGTAATCTGTAATCTGTAGGGAATACAGTTTAAAGTAACCTTCCCAACACTGCCAACAGAATTATCAAATGTGTCACAATCAAACGGAAGTCAAAACTTCTGAAACGAAAAATGTTAATTTTTGAAGTGGAAAATCATCGGCTGATATATGGTGCACGTGTTGAACTGAGATGTTTGAATATGTCACATGTAAATTGTTGGATCCTGCAAGTTATTTTCGTCTTATTTGCTGGGTTGACGTAGTCAGACTAGAACACTCCGTCCATCTGCTCCTGGTCCGGCCCGAACATCACATTTTAGAACCCTTTGTGGCCCTCGAGCCAAAAAGTTTGCCCACCGCTGGTCTAAAACATCGTCACTATGAACTGTTTGATTTCTTGTGAGTATCTGTACTCTGGCAGTATTTTTATTTTTTTTTTGCAATCCAAGGGGCGCCACCTGAAATCTTGCCTAGGGTGTCAAAATGGTTAGGGCCGGGCCTGGTTCTGGTCCTGAAGAAAACAGAAGGAACTTGTTCAGACTGATTCTAGTTAAAATTAAAAATCGATTTTGTGATGTTGATATTAGGACAGACTGAGAGATTTGTGCAGTTTAAATGTTCGACATTTAATCTGTGAACATCTGTAGCATTGTGTGTGTAGTTGTGTTTCATTTCTGAAGTTCACTGATGCAGATGTGACACAGAAAACAAGACAAGCACGAACAAATGGTCTAAAAAACAGATTTTATTTGTCAATTGTAATATTTTATTTCACTTTTTCATTACAGCAGTCATGAAAAGAATAAATATCTGTTGTGGGTTGCTGACTAGAGCAAACAGAACAAAAATACAAAATGCAATGTCAGGTACGTCTCTGATTAGGGAACTGCAGTGAAGCAGGACTAAAAGCTCAACGTGAAAATCAATATAATGAAGGATAAGATGAACAAACTTCAGCAAAAACTCTTTTTAATAAAAATCTGTTCATGATTTTACACTTTTAATATTCGACACCGCACAGAGCTTCAAGTCCTAGGTCCGGAGTCTCTGAAGCCTGATCTCCAGCTGTTTGAGTCTGACTTTAGGCTCACTGGATCTGGCCTCAGCAGCTCTTTCTCCTTTAGTGAGTTCAAGAGGCTCCAAGACCTTCAGACGAGCACCTCGTCTCAAAGTCGTCCCACACTGGTCAGAGCTGCAGCTTTTCTCTTCACTCTGGAACATTTGGACGTGTTTCAGACGGTTCCTCACAGACCTGAAAGTCTTCCCTCTTTCTTCACAGTCGTCTGGTTTGTCTCCCGTGTGTGTTCGGTGGTGACTGGAGAGTTCCTGGGATGTTCTAAAAGCCTCTTCACACTGGTCACACTCATATAGTATCAGCCAGGGGTGAGTTCTCATGTGCACATTTAAACTAGATGATTGAGCGAAGGTTTTCCCACACTGGTCACACTTGTACGGCCTCTCTCCTGAGTGGATTCTCTTATGTGATTTTAGGTGGATTAACTGTGAAAATGCCCTTTCACAAACATCACATCTGTATGGTTTTTCCCCTGTGTGGATTCTCTTATGATTATGGAGGACACTGGAGTGTCTAAATTTCTTCCCACAGTGGTCACACTTAAATGGTTTCTCTCCTGTGTGGATTCTCTTGTGTTTATGGAGGGCACTAGGCCATGTAAATTCCTTCCCACACTGGTCACAGGTGAAGGGCTTCTCCCCCGTGTGGATTCTCATATGTAGCTGGAGTTTACTAGCTCGTCTAAATTCCTTCCCACACTGGTCACATTCAAATAGATTCTCTTTTGGGTGGATTCTCATATGTGATACGAGGTCAAATGACCATGAAAATGTTTTCTCACAAACATCACAGGTGTATGATTTCTGTTCTGTGTGGATTCTCATGTGTGTTACGAGGTGGCTGGACCGTGAAAATGCTTTGTCACAAATGTTACAGGTGTAGGGCCTCTCCCCTGTGTGGATTCTCATGTGTGATTTTAGGGAGCTTGACACTGTAAAACTCTTCTCACACACATCACAGGTGTACGGTTTTTCTCCTGTGTGAGTTCTGTAGTGTCTCTTCAGTCCTGAAGCGTATGACCACACCTTTCCACACTGGTCACAAGGGAACGCCATTCTGCATTAGAACAGAGGAAAGGAAGTGTTAAGGAAAATACCTTTTAACTGTTCAAATAAAGTAACTAAACACACATAAAATCACACATACTAACTCATATGTAAGAATTAAGGATGCACGATACGATACTGGTGTCAGGTATCGGCCCAATACTTCCATAATACACCTGTTCTCGTTAAACATTTGCTGATACCACACACCGATGCCACTACTGCACGACACATTCTGCAAATACGAGGACTGGAGGAAGATTTAAAACATTTAACATTAACAAACAAACATGACTTATAGACAATTACAGAGCCACACACTGGAAGTGCTAGCGGCGTTAGCGTCTATGCTAGCGGCAGTTAACAGATGTTTATAACCGAATAACTAATTACAGCTTGGCTTAATATGTGTATAATATGTTTAACAGATATATTTACATAAGCAGAACAAATTCACTTTAAAAATGTATAACTTTATAATTTAATCTGTTATTAATCTAATTTCAGGATATTAAACTATCAATAATTCTCTCATTCACAAAAGGGAAGTGCACTTTTTCATATATCAGAAATACTCATTTGTACTCAATAAAACAAATGACTTAAGTAGAGATCAAAATACTCATGAAGATCAGATTAATAATTAAAGTTGTTGTACAAATCAAAAACAGTCGTAGCTGCGTCACTTTATTTATATTCAATGAGGAAAAACTAAATGGAGCCTGGAGCTTATTTAGCGTTCGCTTAAACAAGTTGGACTAAATCAATTCAAAAGGGGAAAATAAATAAACGGATGAATGCCTGTAGTAAAATACACTGTTCTCAATAATTCGGCCTAAATGTAAACTTCACATATTCAATATTTAATCGGTATAATCGGTGTTTCACAAACTCCAGGCGCGAGTAAACGGCGCTAATTTACACAGGAGTTTTGAATGGGAGCGGCGCTAATAAACAAGAGGCTAAGAGCTTTTTACAGCAGAAATACGAGCACTAATCACACAAATATAAGAACTATTTACAGCAGAAATACGAGCACTAATCACACAAATATAAGAACTATTTACAGCAGAAATACGAGCACTAATCACACAAATATAAGAACTATTTACAGCAGAAATACGAGCACTAATCACACAAATATAAGAACTATTTACAGCAGAAATACGAGCACTAATCACACAAATATAAGAACTATTTACAGCAGAAATACGAGCACTAATCACACAAATATAAGAACTATTTACAGCAGAAATACGAGCACTAATCACACAAATATAAGAACTATTTACAGCAGAAATACGAGCACTAATCACACAAATAGTCGCACCGATCGCTGCTCAACATCTCACCTGGAGGAACAGGATTTTGGAACCCGAAAAATCCCCCAAATCCCGGGTTTGTCCCACAGAACTACAAAACTATCTACATGAGAGAGAATGAAGGAGCCGCAGAAGAAAACAGGAAGTGACCTTCTTCTTCTTCTTCTTCTTCTTCTTCTTCTTCTTCTTCTTCTAGTGGAGTTTTCTTCAGGGATCGGTTTTGTTGGAGGTTGACAAACTATTACTGGAGCATTAGCGCCACCAACTGATAAGGAGTGTGAACTGAACGCGACTTACTAATAATAAAAATAAAATAAATACATAAATGAAATAATAATACTACTGTTACAGAAATGTTGGCATAATCACGTTTATAATAATAATAATAATAATAATGCATCAGTTTTATACAGCGCTTTTCAGGACACTCAAAGACTCTTTACAGCATTATTCATTCACTCCAGACCCGGTGGTGGTAAACTATTATTGTAGCCACAGCTGCCCTGGGGCAGACTGACGGAAGCGAGCTGCCAATCTGCGCCATCGGCCCCTCCGACCACCACCAACACTCACACACACACCACTTTCATACTAGGCAATGTGGGTGAAGTGTCTTGCCTTAGGACACAACGACAGTTTTTGCCACTGGCCCCACTGTGGCACCTGGAATTCCCAGTGTCTCCATCCAAGTACTAACCAGGCCCTGCTGAGCTTCTGAGACCTGACGGGATCAGGCTTTGATGAGCCGGTATGGCCATAATCTGTACATTAGTTAACCGTATGATCTCTGATGATAATTGGGTTCTTGGACGAGCCTTGAGCTAAACAGAAGAGCTCCCCACGTGTAATAATCCTTTTGTAAATCAGACTTGTGCTTTGTATTCTTATGTGTGGGCCTCTTACCACCAAATAATCTATCTGCGTAATTATGTCTTCACTGGGTCCCACTTGTTATTCCCTTGTTATTTTGCTGACCTGCCCTGAATTTACCCCCCGGGGGGAATAAAAACTCTGTTTGCTTTGTCATGATCTCCAGATTAGGGAAAGATGCCTTTTTATTAGTAAGTCGCGTTCAGTTCACACTCCTTATCAGTTGGTGGCGCTAATGCTCCAGTAATAGTTTGTCAACCTCCAACAAAACCGATCCCTGAAGAAAACTCCACTAGAAGAAGAAGAAGAAGAAGAAGAAGAAGGAGGTCACTTCCTGTTTTCTTCTGCGGCTCCTTCATTCTCTCTAATGTAAAGATAGTTTTGTAGTTCTGTGGTGCAGCCAGAGCCTCTCTGGATCTGCGGCTCTGCGCTCGGGACAAACCCGGGATTTGGGGGATTTTTCGGGTTCCAAAATCCTGTTCCTCCAGGTGAGATGTTGAGCAGCGATCGGTGCGACTATTTGTGTGATTAGTGCTCGTATTTCTGCTGTAAATAGTTCTTATATTTGTGTGATTAGTGCTCGTATTTCTGCTGTAAATAGTTCTTATATTTGTGTGATTAGTGCTCGTATTTCTGCTGTAAATAGTTCTTATATTTGTGTGATTAGTGCTCGTATTTCTGCTGTAAATAGTTCTTATATTTGTGTGATTAGTGCTCGTATTTCTGCTGTAAAAAGCTCTTAGCCTCTTGTTTATTAGCGCCGCTCCCATTCAAAACTCCTGTGTAAATTAGCGCCGTTTACTCGCGCCTGGAGTTTGTGAAACACCGATTATACCGATTAAATATTGAATATGTGAAGTTTACATTTAGGCCGAATTATTGAGAACAGTGTATTTTACTACAGGCATTCATCCGTTTATTTATTTTCCCCTTTTGAATTGATTTAGTCCAACTTGTTTAAGCGAACGCTAAATAAGCTCCAGGCTCCATTTAGTTTTTCCTTATTGAATATAAATAAAGTGACGCAGCTACGACTGTTTTTGATTTGTTGCACAACTTTAATTATTAATCTGATCTTCATGAGTATTTTGATCTCTACTTAAGTCATTTGTTTTATTGAGTACAAATGAGTATTTCTGATATATGAAAAAGTGCACTTCCCTTTTATGAATGAGAGAATTATTGTTCGATGACTGTTTAATACATTGAAATAAGATTAATAACAGATAAAGTGTTAATACAAATATTAAGCCAAGTTTTATTTAAAGTTATTCTGTTACAAACGATCTGTTAACTGCCGCTAGCATAGATGCTAACGCCGCTAACATAGATGCTAAGGCCGCTAGCGTAGACGCTAACGCCGCTAGCGTAGACGCTAACGCCGCTAGCACTTCCAGTGTGTGGCTCTGTAATTGTCTATAAGTCATGTTTGTGTTTGTTAATGCGTAGTTCTCGGCTGTCATTTCAAGTCCCGCTGATAAAAGACACCGATTAGAGCAGCACATGAAAATACGTTTGTACTGCCAAGTTCAGTTATTTTTATGAACTTGTTTTTCTTAGAAAACATGTCCACGTGGAATATCGGCCCAGATCAGCAAGATTTAGGCCAATAACCGATATGTTTCCAAGTCTCCATATCGGCAGATAATATGGGCCAACCGATATATCGGCAGGGCCCTAATTCTTACATATGAGTTAGTATGTGTGATTTTATGTGGGTTTATAGTTATTTTATTTGAACAGTTAAAAGGTATTTTCCTTAACACTTCCTTTCCTTTGTTCTAATGCAGAATGGCGTTCCCATGTGACCAGTGTGGAAAGGTGTGGTCATACGCTTCAGGACTGAAGAGACACTACAGAATCCACACAGGAGAAAAACCCTACAGCTGTGATGTGTGTGAGCAGACTTTTACACGCTCAAGCAACCTAGTAGCACACATGAGAATCCACACAGGAGAAAAACCGTACACCTGTGAGGTTTGTGAGAAAACATTTTCACAGCCCAGCCCCCTAGTATCACACATGAGAATTCACACTGGGGAAAGACCTTACAGCTGTGATGTGTGTGAGAAAACATTTACACGGACGAGCACCCTAGTTTTACACATGAGAATCCACACAGGAGAAAAACCATTCGAGTGTGACCAGTGTGGGAAGGAGTTCAGACAGTCTGGTACCCTCGAGCAACATAAGAGAATCCACACGGGGGAAAAGTCACACAGATGTGGTGTGTGTGAGAAGGCATTTTCACGGCCGAGCTCCTTAAAATCACATGTGAGAGTCCACATAGAGGAAAAATCACACAAATGTGCGTTTTGTGAGAAGACATTTTCATGGTCAAGCTCCCTAGCGTTACATATGAGAGTCCACACAGGAGAGAGGCCCTATGAGTGTGATCAGTGTGGGAAAACCTTCTCTCAGTCATCCATTCTCAACAGACACCTGAGAACTCACCCCTGGCTGATACTATATGAGTGTGACCAGTGTGAAGAGGCTTTTAGAACATCCCAGGAACTCTCCAGTCACCACCGAACACACACACGTGAGGAGATTTAATGCCTGTGTCACAGTTTCAGAGTGGGTCATGTCCCTCTGTCTTTGCTCCTGAGGACGTCAGTGCAGAGCACAGAGACTTTATTCCTGATGTCAGGTTTGTGTTTCTGTTCAGATGAATTTTTCTGTTCTTTTCCAGCCCAGGCGGTTAAAAGTTTGATGTAGTGACACAATCCCAGTTCTAAACACAGCACAGTTCATCACAAATACTGAACTCAAGTTAATAAATATAAATAAACACATGTTGTTGACGTGATTATTATGATGATGATCAGTGACTCTCCATGATGCAGATCACTGAACAGTTCTGAAGCTGCTCAGAGGGAGTTTTCACTGTTAAACTCGTTTATTTATGAATGTTTTTATTCATTGTAAATAATAATGAGAATATATTACAATCGAAAAGACTAGAAGATGTGTAATATAAATTCATTTAATTTTAATGTATTTGTTTAATCAATTACATTACTTTTTAAAAAAATTTATAATTTCCTGAAGTAACACTCAGCCCTGTTCGCCCCCTTGTGGATGAAAATGGGAACTACACATATGCCCAAAAACTGGACTTTTATCAGATTATTCCTCTGTATTCAAAATAATCACACTCTTGATGCTGAATTTAAAATTATAAATATATTAACATTCCAAAACTATAGTAACAAAAATAGTTGAATAATTAGAGTATAAATATTTAATCTTTTTATGTTTAAAAAAAACACACTTTTTGACTAAGTTTTTTTTTTAAATAATTAAATAAAGTATATATATATATTTTAAGTATTGTGTATAAAATATCACCCTCCTGTGGGTTCACCACCTGCAGAGGGGTTCATAGGGGGGGTCAGGTGCTATGAGTATTGGGCAGCAAGCTGCCCCCGCGACCCAGCTGGATTAAGCGGGAGAAGATGGATGGATGGATGTATAAAATATTTCTTTTTAAATAATTTGTTCTGAAATTTGTTTAGTGGAGTTTGGCGCCATCGTGTGGACAAAAGAATGAACTGCACAAAATTTCCCAAAGCTTGTAATTCTGACTTGTGTCCGCTAGAGGGAGCCCCGAAGCGTAATGAATATAGTTTATATTGTAAGAAAATTTAGTTTATATTGTATTAAAAAACACACTCATATACAGAGAGAATTAAGTGTAATACAAATGACAAATCAACTAAATATTTATTAGTTTAGTTTATTCATGTAAAAAAAAACATGAATAAACTAAACTAACAAATATAATAACAAATGTACAGATTATAAACGTGATTATGCCAACATTTCTGTAACAGTAGTATTATTATTTCATTTATGTATTTATTTTATTTTTATTATTAGTAAGTCGCGTTCAGTTCACACTCCTTATCAGTTGGTGGCGCTAATGCTCCAGTAATAGTTTGTCAACCTCCAACAAAACCGATCCCTGAAGAAAACTCCACCAGAAGAAGAAGAAGAAGAAGAAGAAGAAGAAGAAGAAGAAGAAGAAGAAGAAGAAGAAGAAGAAGAAGAAGAAGAAGGTCACTTCCTGTTTTCTTCTGCGGCTCCTTCATTCTCTCTCATGTAAAGATAGTTTTGTAGTTCTGTGGGACAAACCCGGGATTTGGGGGATTTTTCGGGTTCCAAAATCCTGTTCCTCCAGGTGAGATGTTGAGCAGCGATCGGTGCGACTATTTGTGTGATTAGTGCTCGTATTTCTGCTGTAAATAGTTCTTATATTTGTGTGATTAGTGCTCGTATTTCTGCTGTAAATAGTTCTTATATTTGTGTGATTAGTGCTCGTATTTCTGCTGTAAATAGTTCTTATATTTGTGTGATTAGTGCTCGTATTTCTGCTGTAAATAGTTCTTATATTTGTGTGATTAGTGCTCGTATTTCTGCTGTAAATAGTTCTTATATTTGTGTGATTAGTGCTCGTATTTCTGCTGTAAATAGTTCTTATATTTTACTACAGGCATTCATCCGTTTATTTATTTTCCCCTTTTGAATTGATTTAGTCCAACTTGTTTAAGCGAACGCTAAATAAGCTCCAGGCTCCATTTAGTTTTTCCTTATTGAATATAAATAAAGTGACGCAGCTACGACTGTTTTTGATTTGTTGCACAACTTTAATTATTAATCTGATCTTCATGAGTATTTTGATCTCTACTTAAGTCATTTGTTTTATTGAGTACAAATGAGTATTTCTGATATATGAAAAAGTGCACTTCCCTTTTATGAATGAGTGAATTATTGATAGTTTAATATCCTGAAATTAGATTAACAACAGATTATATTATAAAGTTATACATTGATAAAGTGAATTTGTTCTCTGTATGTAAAGATGTCTGTTAAACATATTTTACAAATATTTAGCCAAGTTCTATTTAGTTATTCTGTTATAAACGATCTGTTAACTGCCGCTAGCATAGGTGCTAACGACGCTAACGCCGCTAGCATGGACGCTAACGCCACTAGCTGCATAATTACTAAAGTATTAATGTGCAGAGTCATGTACCAGGAGCAGTTCAGACTTCAGGACTGATATATGAGAAAATAGTCCCTCAACATGCGATGATGCAAAGTTAGTTTAATTTCAAACATGATTCTGTTGACACAGACAGTCACACGGAATGTATGCCTCTTTACGTCATATTTAAAGACAGTCGGTCACCCTAATGGTGTTTTTGTACGATATTCTACCCAGTAAAGAAAGTACTGTAAGTAAACTATCACTATTAGCCTTTAAATGCGTGTGCGCCACGGTAATTAGTGATCTGGTAAATGCCAATAATTCACACTTCTATTCAGAGCTCATTTACATATCAGTGCGTGTCCAGTAACATATATATGACCATTGTAGTCACTCCAGACTTAAACTGATCGTCTGTAAAAAGAATATAATCTCATTGTTGTGCTCGTGGATCTATGGCTGCGGCTGTAAACAAGCGCACGCGAGTGACGTGACTCTGGTGCGTTCAGTACGGGAGTATGTGTCACAGACAAATGACTGCAGATAAATCCTGATGTGGCTCCACATATTTGGACATTTCTCTGTCTGAAAATTAGATTAAATAAAAATAATATAGAGAGTCTGAGCTTTATAACGAGTTAAAACATGTCCATGTGGAATATCGGCCCATATCGGCAAGATTTAGGCCGATAGCCGATATGTTTCCAAGTGCCCATATCGGCCGGGCCCTAATTCTTACATATGAGTTAGTATGTGTGATTTTATGTGGGTTTATAGTTATTTTATTTGAACAGTTGAAAAGGTATTATCCTTAACACTTCCTTTCCTCTGTTCTAATGCAGAATGGCGTTCCCATGTGACCAGTGTGGAAAGGTGTGGTCATACGCTTCAGGACTGAAGAGACACTACAGAACTCACACAGGAGAAAAACCCTACAGCTGTGATGTGTGTGAGCAGACTTTTACACGCTCAAGCAACCTAGTAGCACACATGAGAATCCACACAGGAGAAAAACCGTACACCTGTGAGGTTTGTGAGAAAACATTTTCACAGTCCAGCGCCCTAATATCACATTTGAGAATCCACACAGGAGAGAAGCCCTACAGCTGTGACCAGTGTGGGAAGAAATTCACGTGCTCTAGTGCCCTGAATACACACATGAGAATCCACACAGGGGAAAAACCGTACAGCTGTGAGGTTTGTGAGAAGACTTTTTCACGGTCATGCCACCTATTGTCACATATGAGAGTCCACACAGGGGAGAGGCCCTACAGCTGTGACCAGTGTGGGAAGGAGTTTATGTGCTCTGGTGACCTCCATCAACATAAAAGAACCCACACAGGAGAGAGGCCGTACAAGTGTGTCCAGTGTGGGAAAACTTTCTCTGTATCATCTCATCTCAACAGACACATGAGAACTCACTCCTCTCTGATACTATACGAGTGTGACCAGTGTGAAAAGTTCTTTAGAACATCCCAGGAACTCTCCAGTCACCACCGAACGCACACAGGAGACGATCCAGACGACTGAAGAAAGAGGCAAGACTTTCAGGTCTGTGAGGAACCGTCTGAAACGCGTCCAAATGTTCCAGAGTGAAGAGAAAAGCTGCAGCTCTGACCAGTGTGGGACGACTTTGAGACGAGCTGAATTCTGCCATCAAACGGCTGATGTGGCTCTGCCGTGGTTCTGGTTTGTATGCTGTGAAGTTGAGTTTATTTATTTGCAGATTTTAATGACGAATCTGCTGCAGTAGAACTTGCACAGTCGTGTTTAGAAATGTTCGGTTTGATCCGTGTAGAGGATTCATGAAGAACTGTTCCAAAGTTTAAACCCGCGCAGACAGAGTTTAACCCTGTGGATAAGATTCTGTTTCATCTGGACTGAATGTAAAGACACTGACAGAACTGTCCTGGAGGATTAAAGCGCCCACATGTGAGCAGATTTAATGCCCGTGTCTCAGTTTCGGAGTTGCGTCGTGTCCCTCTGTCTTTGTGTCTTTGCTCCTGAGACTTTATTACTGACATCAGATTTATGTTTGTGTTCAGATGAATTTCTCTGTGTTCTTTTCCAGCCCAGACGCTTAAAAGTTTGATGTAGTGACACAATCCCAGTTCTAAACACAGCACAGTTCAACACAAATACTGAACTCAAGTTAATAAATATAAATAAACACATATTGTATCAGTGACTCTCCATTATGCAGATCACTGAACAGTTCTGACGCTGCTGTTATGGAAATCTTTACATAATCCTCTTTAATCTTTATCTGCGCACTTATAGAAGTCGTGTAAATTCCGTAATTAGTGCAGAAGTGAACCTCATGATTTATAATCAAACTACAACAGACACTGAGTCAGAATATCTCTCCTTTAATGACGCTGAAAATGACCAGAAGTGGGTAGTTCTGTATCAGAAAGGACCAAACTGATGCGTCACACTGGGGAAAGCTCAAACTCTAAAAGTTCGACACAATTTACACAAGAAACACATTTTCCCAAGTGTTTGAACAGGATTTCAACAAAGCAAAGACGTTTTCATTGTTTTATTTGTCAAATCATAATTTTAATTTCAGCGCTGCAAATATTCAGCACAAATAGTTTCAAACCCTCAAATTCAAGAGTCCAAATTCGGAGAGTAAAATTCACAGTGAAAAATTTCACAGTAAAAATTCAAGATACGATGACGACTTTAGCAAAACTCCACAAAACGAGAGAAGAGAAACGACCTGAGGCTGTGGAAAAGTCTGTTTCAGTCTTTAGTCTTTTGCTTTTGATTCAGATTTTATAATAACACAGACTTTTCCTCAGCCTCAGGTCGTTTCTCTTCTCTAGTTTTGTGGAGTTTGTCTCCGTCAGCTGAGCAGAAATGACGTCCTGTAATTACCACAGAAATAATAATGAAGAATTTTAGAAATAAACTCACACAAATGAAACTGTCACAGCACAAAACAGCACAAACCAAATACAAACGTTTGACATCATTTTCTTCCTGTTTTGAGGCTGTTTCACATTCTGAGGTTCTGGACGACGTCATCGACCAAAATAAAACTGTGAATATCTGAAGAACCAGAATCACACAAACAAAACTTTTTGCAGCACAAACGACTGACTCCATTTTGGGCGTTTTCGAGCATTTTTCTTCTTCCTGTGGGTCTGACCCCAGTTTGACCTGTAAAAGAATCGTTAATTTCTCCAAAACTAAAGAAGCACAAACGAAACTTTTTGCAGCACAAACGACTGACAGAGTTTTTGTGTCGGTTTGCGTTTGATGGGCGACTTCAGCAGGTGACGATGGACTTGGGTAAAGGTTTGTGTCGTGTGATGTTCTGTGTGTATTGTGTTATATATTGTCTCCTCTTCTTTCATGCTTTAAAAACATTTAAAAAACAGATTTATTTTGTCGAAGTCGCGTTTAAACTCTCAGGAAAATGAGTTTCTTTTGTTTCTAAATTGTTCCGAACCTTTAAACTCTTTGTCCCCGTGTGTCAGATGCCCTCCCGTCCCTGTGTGATATTCTCATGAACAGCTGCTGTGGCTTCCAGAGAAAACCGCAAACACTTCCTGTTTGAGCTGCGACTGACACCTGCAGCGGCCAATCACGGAAGAGCATCCTAGTTCCCCATTCACATAAAGAACTATTCATACGAGAGACACCAGGCCTGGTCCAGACCTGCTTCAGACCTGCTGGGACCTGCTGGGACCTGCTTCAGTGCTGGTTCATTTAGTCATAGTTCAGTCCTGGTCTAATCCTGATTTAGTCCGGGTTTAGTCCTGGTTTAGTCCTGGTCTAATCCTGATTTAGTCCTGGTTTAGTCCTGGTTTAGTCCTGGTTTAGTCCTGGTTTAGTCCTGGTTTAGTCCTGGTTTGAACATTTAATTTGCAAATGTCTGTGACCACATTCTCAGTTTGTTTCCTGAAGAGGCTCAGCTGAGGGTTCAACGGCGACAGAAAGGTACTGTTTTCTTTACTCAACTCAAAACCTGCACTGTAGGTGTAGAAGTTGTGTGAGTGAGTGTTGGTGGTGGTCGGAGGGACCGTTGGCGCCGCTTGGCTTGGCAGCCGCGCCTCCGTCAGTCTGCCCCAGGGCAACTGTGGCTATAACAGTAGCACCACCACCGGGTCTGGAGTGAATGAAGAATGCTCTGTAAAATGCTGTGTAAAGCACTTTGGGGACATGTGTCTGTGTAAAGCGCTTTGGGGACATGTGTCTGTGTAAAGCGCTTTGGGGACATGTGTCTGTGTAAAGCGCTTTGGGGATATGTGTCTGTGTAAAGCGCTTTGGGGACATGTGTCTGTGTAAAGCGCTTTGGGGACATGTGTCTGTGTAAAGCGCTTTGGGGACATGTGTCTGTGTAAAGCGCTTTGGGGACATGTGTCTGTGTAAAGCACTTTGGGGACATGTGTCTGTGTAAAGCACTTTGGGGACATGTGTCTGTGTAAAGCGCTTTGGGGACATGTGTCTGTGTAAAGCGCTTTGGGGACATGTGTCTGTGTAAAGCGCTTTGGGGACATGTGTCTGTGTAAAGCGCTTTGGGGACATGTGTCTGTGTAAAGCGCTTTGGGGACATGTGTCTGTGTAAAGCACTTTGGGGACATGTGTCTGTGTAAAGCGCTTTGGGGACATGTGTCTGTGTAAAGCACTTTGGGGACATGTGTCTGTGTAAAGCACTTTGGGGACATGTGTCTGTGTAAAGCGCTGTATAAATAAACCTTACCTTACTACAGCTACTAAAATATAAGATATAAACACTTAATCCGCTCCACTTTATTTCTAGAGCACATTTCATAAACTGAAAGCGTTTCCAAAGTGCTGCACAAAACCATCATTTAAAATAAACAAATAACCACAGAAACTGTTTAAAATAAACAAGTAATCAAATGCCCGACCAGAGTGCACACAAATAAATATACCATCAAATAATAAAAACAAAAACAGATAAAAACACAAAAAAAAATTAAATTAATAAAAAATAAATACTCTAAGAACAATAAAATAATAAAAAAAAACCTAGAATACAATAAAAGACACAGAGGACCACACAACTCACGCGGTGTTAAAAGCCAGAGAATAAAAGTGGGTCTTAAGACGAGACTTAAATCGATCAGAAAATAAGTTAAAGTAGTGAAATGGTGTCGCTGGACGGATCCTCTGACCCGACAGGTTCTCCTCAAATAAAGGACGAGAGTGAAGCGTCTCAGAACGAGTCGGGAGAGAATAAACCTGAAAACAACACGAAGAACCTGATACGAGTTTGAAAATCTTGGCCAGATCAGAGAAATTTTAATGGATTTTGTCTCTAGTAGAAATGATCAGGGGGAAAAAAAACATTTGTGGATTTGACTTTTGTAGATTTGTCGTCTAAATATCGAAATCGAGTTTAATCCTGGACGACGATATTCAAATCCTCACATTTCTGCACTCGCTGTAACTGAGCCGAGGCCGAGGAGCTTCACCTGGAAACACTTTGCATTTCAAATGAGTTTGGCTTTTATTCTGTTTCATATCAGAGGGTCAGAGGAGGAGCAGAGGGTCAGAGGAGCAGAGGGTCAGAGGAGCAGAGGGTCAGAGGAGCAGAGGGTCAGAGGGTCAGAGGAGCAGAGGGTCAGAGGAGGAGCAGAGGGTCAGAGGAGCAGAGGGTCAGAGGAGCAGAGGGTCAGAGGAGCAGAGGAGCAGAGGAGCAGAGGGTCAGAGGAGCAGAGGGTCAGAGGAGCAGAGGGTCAGAGGAGCAGAGGAGGAGCAGAGGGTCAGAGGAGCAGAGGAGGAGCAGAGGGTCAGAGGAGGAGCAGAGGGTCAGAGGAGGAGAAGAGGGTCAGAGGAGCAGAGGGTCAGAGAAGGAGCAGAGGGTCAGAGGAGGAGCAGAGGGTCAGAGAAGGAGCAGAGGGTCAGAGGAGGAGCAAAGGGTCAGAGGAGCAGAGGGTCAGAGGAGCAGAGGGTCAGAGGAGGAGCAGAGGGTCAGAGGAGCAGAGGGTCAGAGGAGGAGCAGAGGGTCAGAGGAGCAGAGGGTCAGAGGAGGAGCAGAGGGTCAGAGGAGCAGAGGGTCAGAGGAGGAGCAGAGGGTCAGAGGAGCAGAGGGTCAGAGGAGGAGCAGAGGGTTAGAGGAGCAGAGGGTCAGAGGAGGAGCAGAGGGTCAGAGGATTCAGGGTCTTTGGTCTTTCAGGGGTTCATGGAGTCGTGATGACGTCACTTGGGAACAGCTCGGATCTCAACCGGACTATTGAGTCCTGCTCAGAGCTCCAGAACTCAGCCGGTCTGGTCTTCATGGTCCTCTACAGCCTCGTCTTTATGGTGAGTTCAGTCCTGGTTCAGTCTTTGATTAGTCCTGGTTTAGTCCTGGTTTAGTCCCAGTTTAGTCCTTGTTTAATCCTGGTTTAGTCCTGGTTCAGTCCTGGTTTAGTCCTGGTTTGGTCCTGGTTTAGTCCTGGTTTAGTCCTTGTTTAATCCTGGTTTAGTCCTGGTTTGGTCCTGGTTTAGTCCTGGTTTAGTCCTTGTTTAGTCCTGGTTTAGTTCTGGTTTAGTCCTGCTTTAGTCCTGGTTTGGTCCTGGTTTAGTCCTGGTTTAGTCCTTGTTTAGTCCTGGTTTAGTTCTGGTTTAGTCCTGCTTTAGTCCTGGTTTAGTCCTGGTTTAGTCCCAGTTTGGTCCTGGTTCAGTGGTTCTGATGATAATGAAGCAGCAGCTGGAGAATTCTGTCCTCACACTTTCCGTCTGTGAGCTGAGGAGGAGAAGGGAAGAGTGTGGGAGAAGGAGGAAGAAGACAAACCGAGTGTGAGGCTGCCACACCTCAGCCCACTCCCACATCCCGCTCACAAATCCACAGAGACGTGGAGGAAAGTCCCGAGAGACGACTGGAGGAGCCGGATCGTCCGGATCGAGTCAGAAGGACGAGCCGACGAGCTCCAACCACCGGGATTATTGTGAAGAAGAAGAAATGTTTACAGGATCCAGGAAGAAATTCATTCATCTTTAAAATCAGAATAAACCTGCACAGACTTCAGGATTAATATGTTTTCCTACACGATTCCGAGGAATGTTTTATAAAACCGCGCAGAACTTTCCAACTGCAAAAGATAGAAACATCCAAAGAGTGAAGTGAGTCAAGATGGTCGACTCCTCTGACTGTGTGTGTTTATAACGAGGGAAAAAGTCGCTCTAAGTGGAGTTAATTCTCACACACATGGAAAATGACACATCTTGGTGTGTGTAATTGTGCATCTCTTTCTATTTTTATTTAAAGGTTTATTTCAGTCCAAATGAACAAATCCAAATGTAATTTCCACCCTGGAAATGCAGAAGTGCTGTGGCTCTGGCCCTGGACCTGACAGGAGCTGTTTCCAGGACTGGACCAGGAAAGTCATGGAGCCACTGCACTTTTTTTGTTTTTAGGGCAATAAGGAGATTTTATTTTTAGTTTATTACAGACTTGAGATTTTGAATTTCTGTAGCTCAGGCCCTAAATTAAGCATTTTTTATGTCCAAAAGTTGTTTCTACATGTTTGCTGTGGGTTTTGTATAAAGAGTGTGAATTATTATTATTTTTTTCTGATTCTGATTCTGATTCTTATCACAGCCTCATGACACAACTACAGCAGCAGATTGTGAAATAACAGGTTGAACTGAACAAAAGGAGGTAGAACACTTCATTAGGGGGAAAAGGGGCAGTTTTAAAAGCAACATTAAGAACAAAATCCAGGTGAGGAGAAAAGTACTAAAACTGCCTTAGATCTTGAAGGGTAAAGTTTAATTCCCAATGATTTTCATTAAGACTTAAGTGTTTCCGTGGTCTTTTTGAAGCAGAATTCATTTTTATTCCGATTGAAATTATCTTTATTTGAAGTTCATGTAAATGTGGCAGCTCAGTCTTCTTCCTCTTCCTCTTCTTGCTCTTCCTCTTCACAGTCTGCGTGTCTCTCGTGTGTTTTCAGGTGGGTTTGTGTCTGAACGTTTTCTCTCTTCGCGTTCACTTCTGCTCCGGCTCGCAGCATCTCTCCAGCGTTTCCGTTTACCTGAAGAACCTCGCCGCCGCCGACCTGCTCCTGGTCCTGAGTCTGCCAATCAGGATCGTCCGCTACGCGCTGGGCCCCGCCCCCTCGCACCATGGCCCCGCCTCCTCCGTGCACTGGTTTTACTGCAGCATCAGCGCCACCTTCTTCTACCTGAACATGTACGCCAGCATCCTGTTCATGGGCTACATCGCCGCCAACAGGTCAGAGCGTTTAGTCCGGGTTTAGAGCTACGTTAGTCCTGGTTTAGTCCTGGTTTAGTCCTGATTTAGTTCTACGTTAGTCCTGGTTTAGTCCTGGTTTAGTCCTGCTTTAGTTCTACGTTAGTCCTGGTTTAGTCCTGGTTTAGTTCTACGTTAGTCCTGGTTTAGTCCTGGTTTAGTCCTGCTTTAGTTCTATGTTAGTCCTGGTTTAGTCCTGGTTTAGTTCTACGTTAGTCCTGGTTTAGTCTTGGTTTGGTCCTGGTTTAGTCCTGGTTTAGTCCTGGTTTAGTCCTGGTTTAGTCCTGGTTTAGTTCTACGTTAGTCCTGGTTTAGTCTTGGTTTGGTCCTGGTTTAGTCCTGGTTTAGTCTTGGTTTGGTCCTGGTTTAGTCCTGGTTTAGTCCTGGTTTAGTCCTGGTTTAGTTCTACGTTAGTCCTGGTTTAGTCTTGGTTTGGTCCTGGTTTAGTCCTGGTTTAGTCTTGGTTTGGTCCTGGTTTAGTCCCGGTTTAGTCCTGGTTTAGTCTTGGTTTGGTCCTGGTTTAGTCCTGGTTTAGTCCTGCTTTAGTCCTGGTTTAGTCCTGGTTTAGTTCTACGTTAGTCCTGGTTTAGTCCTGGTTTAGTCCTGGTTTAGTCTTGGTTTGGTCCTGGTTTAGTCCTGGTTTAGTCTTGGTTTGGTCCTGGTTTAGTCCTGGTTTAGTCCTGGTTTAGTCCTGGTTTAGTTCTACGTTAGTCCTGGTTTAGTCTTGGTTTGGTCCTGGTTTAGTCCTGGTTTAGTCTTGGTTTGGTCCTGGTTTAGTCCCGGTTTAGTCCTGGTTTAGTCTTGGTTTGGTCCTGGTTTAGTCCTGGTTTAGTCTTGGTTTGGTCCTGGTTTAGTCCTGGTTTAGTCCTGGTTTAGTCCTGGTTTAGTTCTACGTTAGTCCTGGTTTAGTCTTGGTTTGGTCCTGGTTTAGTCCTGGTTTAGTCTTGGTTTGGTCCTGGTTTAGTCCTGGTTTAGTCCTGGTTTAGTCTTGGTTTGGTCCTGGTTTAGTCCTGGTTTAGTCTTGGTTTGGTCCTGGTTTAGTCCTGGTTTAGTCCTGGTTTAGTCCTGGTTTAGTCCTGGTTTAGTCCTGGTTTAGTCTTGGTTTGGTCCTGGTTTAGTCCTGGTTTAGTCTTGGTTTGGTCCTGGTTTAGTCCTGGTTTAGTCCTGGTTTAGTCCTGGTTTAGTCCTGGTTTAGTTCTACGTTAGTCCTGGTTTAGTCCTGGTTTAGTCCTGGTTTAGTCCTGGTTTAGTTCTACGTTAGTCCTGGTTTAGTCTTGGTTTGGTCCTGGTTTAGTCCTGGTTTAGTCTTGGTTTGGTCCTGGTTTAGTCCTGGTTTAGTCCTGGTTCAGTCCTGGTCTAGTCCTGGTTTAGTCCTGGTTTAGTCTTGGTTTGGTCCTGGTTTAGTCCTGGTTTAGTCTTGGTTTGGTCCTGGTTTAGTCCCAGTTTAGTCCTGGTTTAGTCTTGGTTTGGTCCTGGTTTAGTCCTGGTTTAGTCCTGGTTTAGTCCTGGTTTAGTTCTACGTTAGTCCTGGTTTAGTCTTGGTTTGGTCCTGGTTTAGTCCTGGTTTAGTCTTGGTTTGGTCCTGGTTTAGTCCTGGTTTAGTCCTGGTTTAGTCTTGGTTTGGTCCTGGTTTAGTCCTGGTTTAGTCTTGGTTTGGTCCTGGTTTAGTCCTGGTTTAGTCCTGGTTTAGTCCTGGTTTAGTTCTACGTTAGTCCTGGTTTAGTCTTGGTTTGGTCCTGGTTTAGTCCTGGTTTAGTCCTGGTTTAGTCCTGGTTTAGTCCTGGTTTAGTTCTACGTTAGTCCTGGTTTAGTCCTGGTTTAGTCCTGGTTTAGTCCTGGTTTAGTCCTGGTTTAGCCCTGGTTTAGTCCTGGTTTAGTCCTGGTTCAGTGTTAATCACTTCCCCTCCCCCTGGTCAGAGCCTGTTGTACTTTAGCTTTTTTATGGAAGCCTATTTCCGCCAGTAAAAGAAAAAAAAGATGTTAAGTCAAAATTTTTAGACGAAAAAGTCAAAATGATGAGATAAAGTCAGAATTATGAGGTAAAAAGTTAAAATTATGAAATAAGAAGTCAAAATTATGAGATAAAAAGTCAGAATTTATCTCATAATTCTGACTTTTTATTTCATAATTATGACAAAACCATCTTTTTTTCTTTTACTGGCGGAAATAGGCTTCCATACTTTTTATCTCCTGTGAAAAATCTACAATGTGACTAAACCAGGACTAAACCAGGACTAAACCAGGACTAAACCAGGACTAAACCAGGACCAAACCAGGGCTAAACCAGGACCAAACCAGGACCAAACCAGGACTAAACCAGGACTGAATCAGGACTAAACCAGGATTGAACCAGGACTAAATCAGGACTAAACCAGGACCAAACCAGGACCAAACCAGGACTAAACCAGGACTAAACCAGGACTAAACCAGGACTAAACCAGGACTAAACCAGGATTGAACCAGGATTGAACCAGGACGTGTGTGAGAGCAGCACAGTTGGAGGAAGTGATTTTATTTGTAAATGGGTCATTCAGGGGAAGAAACACAGTGACCGCACTCGGCTCGTTTCCTGTTCACAGCCGCGGCGACAGGGGCGACAGGAGCAACGGGGACAGGGGCGACAGGGGTGGCAGGTGCAACGGGGACGGGGGCGGCGGGGGCGACAGGTGCAAAATGTCTGCACAAAACCAGACAAGTGATTTTAACTGGGTTTCAAAAAGAGTCACAGCAGCAGCTCGTGCCAGAGTCGTGCTTTGTTTCACACGTTTAACGCACAAAGTTCTTCTCTCAGACTGAAAACGCTCTGTTCCACCTGGTGATGTCATCGTGTGGCGATACAGGAAGTGCTCCGCTGTGTTTTTAAACTCCACACACCTGCACGACCGTCACATTCGGATCGTTTCAGTCCTGGAGGCGCAGATCTCGACTCAACTAAATTAAAAGGAGCTGTTCACCAACTACCACGACATGACATCACAAAGTGGACCTGGGTTAGTCCTGGTTTAGTCCTGGTTCATTCCTGGTTTAGTTCTTTTTTAGTCCTGGTTTAGTCTTGGTTTAGTCCTGGTTTAGTCTTGGTTTAGTCCTGGTTCAGTCTTGGTTTAGTCCTTGTTTAATCCTGGTTTACTCCTGGTTTAGACTTGGTTTAGTCCTGGTTCATTCCTGGTTTAGTCCTGGTTTAATCCTGGTTTCATTCTTTTTTAGTCCTGGTCCAGTCCTGGTCCAGTCCTGGTCCAGTCCTGCTCCAGTCCTGGTCCAGTCCTGGTTTAGTCCTGGTGGAGTCCTGGTTTAGTTCTGGTCCAGTCCTGGTTTAGTCCTGGTTTAGTTCTGGTTTAGTCCTGGTGGAGTCCTGGTTTAGTCCTGGTTCAGTCCTGGTTCAGTCCTGGTTTAGTCCTGGTTTAGTCTTGGTTTAGTCCTGGTTTAATCCTGGTTTCGTTCTTTTTTAGTCCTGGTCCAGTCCTGGTCCAGTCCTGGTCCAGTCCTGGTCCAGTCCTGGTCCAGTCCTGGTCCAGTCCTGCTCCAGTCCTGGTCCAGTCCTGTTTCTCTCCTGCAGGTACCTGAAGGTCTTGCGTCCTCTGGCGACTCTCTGGGTCCAGACGGTCCGGGGATCGTGGCTGGTCTCGGGTCTGACCTGGGTCCTGCTTTGGGTCCTGGCCGGGTTCTACGTGGGCATGTCCCTCCTGAGCCCCCGTAGCCCCGCCCCCCAGCGCTCCATGAGCTGCAACACCGGACACGGCCCACAGGTGGTGCCCTCTGCCCTTTCAGTATAAACGCCACTGTAGGGAGTATTATCTGTGACATAAGTGTGACCTGATATAGACCTGGTTTAGACCTGAAATAGTCCTGGTTTAGACCTGAAATAGTCCTGGTTTAGACCTGAAATAGTCCTGGTTTAGACCTGATGTAGTCCTGGTTTAGTCCTGGTTTAGACTTGGTTTAGACCTGATATAGACCTGGTTTAGACCTGAAAGAGTCCTGGTTTAGACCTGATAAAGACCTGGTTTAGACCTGAAATAGTCCTGGTTTAGTCCTGGTTTAGACCTGGTTTAGACCTGGTTTAGTCCTGGTTTATACCTGGTTTAGTCCTGGTTTAGTCCTGGTTTAGACCTGATGTAGTCCTGGTTTAGTCCTGGTTTAGACCTGATGTAGTCCTGGTTTAGTCCTGGTTTAGACCTGGTTTAGACCTGGTTTAGACCTGGTTTAGACCTGGTTTAGTCCTGATTTAGTCCTGGTTTAGACCTGGTTTAGACCTGGTTTAGTCCTGGTTTAGTCCTGGTTTAGACCTGGTTTAGACCTGGTTTAGTCCTGGTTTAGACCTGGTTTAGACCTGGTTTAGACCTGGTTTAGACCTGGTTTAGTCCTGGTTTAGACCTGGTTTAGACCTGGTTTAGACCTGGTTTAGTCCTGGTTTAGTCCTGGTTTAGTCCTGGTTTAGACCTGGTTTAGTCCTGGTTTAGACCTGGTTTAGACCTGGTTTAGACCTGGTTTAGACCTGGTTTAGTCCTGGTTTAGCCCTGGTTTAGTCCTGGTTTAGACCTGGTTTAGTCCTGGTTTAGTCCTGGTTTAGACCTGGTTTAGACCTGGTTTAGACCTGGTTTAGACCTGGTTTAGTCCTGGTTTAGACCTGGTTTAGTCCTGGTTTAGCCCTGGTTTAGTCCTGGTTTAGACCTGGTTTAGTCCTGGTTTAGTCCTGGTTTAGACCTGGTTTAGACCTGGTTTAGACCTGGTTTAGACCTGGTTTAGTCCTGGTTTAGTCCTGGTTTAGACCTGGTTTAGTCCTGGTTTAGTCCTGGTTTAGACCTGGTTTAGTCCTGGTTTAGACCTGGTTTAGTCCTGGTTTAGACCTGGTTTAGTCCTGGTTTAGACCTGGTTTAGACCTGGTTTAGACCTGGTTTAGACCTGGTTTAGACCTGGTTTAGTCCTGGTTTAGTCCTGGTTTAGTCCTGGTTTAGACCTGGTTTAGACCTGGTTTAGACCTGAAATAGTCCTGGTTTAGTCCTGGTTTAGACCTGGTTTAGACCTGGTTTAGACCTGGTTTAGACCTGGTTTAGTCCTGGTTTAGTCCTGGTTTAGACCTGGTTTAGACCTGGTTTAGACCTGGTTTAGACCTGGTTTAGTCCTGGTTTAGTCCTGGTTTAGTCCTGGTTTAGACCTGGTTTAGTCCTGGTTTAGACCTGGTTTAGACCTGGTTTAGACCTGGTTTAGTCCTGGTTTAGCCCTGGTTTAGTCCTGGTTTAGACCTGGTTTAGTCCTGGTTTAGACCTGGTTTAGACCTGGTTTAGACCTGGTTTAGACCTGGTTTAGTCCTGGTTTAGTCCTGGTTTAGTCCTGGTTTAGACCTGGTTTAGTCCTGGTTTAGTCCTGGTTTAGTCCTGGTTTAGACCTGGTTTAGTCCTGGTTTAGACCTGGTTTAGTCCTGGTTTAGACCTGGTTTAGACCTGGTTTAGACCTGGTTTAGTCCTGGTTTAGTCCTGGTTTAGTCCTGGTTTAGACCTGGTTTAGACCTGGTTTAGACCTGGTTTAGACCTGGTTTAGACCTGGTTTAGACCTGGTTTAGTCCTGGTTTAGTCCTGGTTTAGTCCTGGTTTAGACCTGGTTTAGTCCTGGTTTAGTCCTGGTTTAGTCCTGGTTTAGATCAGATTTGTCAGAAATAGGGACACTGGGACATTTCTTGTGTGGAACTGGGACAAATCCCGGTTTTGGGTGAATCGGGGACGTTTCAGTCGCTCTGCAGAACGTTTCACACTGCGGCGGCTTCAGCTTCAGCGTCTCCACTTCCTGTTCACTGTGGTTTTTGCCGGGTCGAGGCAAAACAAATGAAGATTCAAAGATAAAGCGGTGAACAGGAAGCTGCGGGCGTGAGACAAAGTTCACACGACGAATAATAAATATGAAAACAACTTAAGTGTTCTACATATAAAAGGAACTGGGTCTGAATTAGACTTTTAACAGGTTTATTTTACTGACGCACGGGGAGGGCATCTGACACACGGAGAGGGCATCTGACACACGGGGAGGGCATCTGACACACGGAGAGGGCATCTGACACACGGGGAGGGCATCTGACACACGGAGAGGACATCTGACACACGGAGAGGACATCTGACGCACGGGGAGGGCATCTGACACACGGGGAGGGCATCTGACACACGGGGAGGGCATCTGACACACGGGGAGGGCATCTGACACAAGGGGAGGACATCTGACGCACAGGGAGGGCATCTGACGCACGGGGAGGGCATCTGACACACGGAGAGGGCATCTGACGCACGGGGAGGGCATCTGACACAGGGGGAGGGCATCTGACACACGGGAGGGCATCTGACACACGGGAGGGCATCTGACACACGGGAGGGCATCTGACACACGGGGAGGGCATCTGACACACGGAGAGGGCATCTGACACACGTGGAGGGCATCTGACACACGGGTAGGGCATCTGACACACGGTAAGGGCATCTGACACTCGGTGAGGTCATCTGACTCACGGGGAGGGCATCTGACACACGGGGAGGGCATCTGACACAGGGGGAGGGCATCTGACACACGGGGAGGGCATCTGACACACGGGGAGGGCATCTGACGCACGGGGAGGACATCTGACACACAGGAGGGCATCTGACACAGGGGGAGGGCATCTGACACACAAAATAAACCTGTTAAAAGTCTAATTCAGACCCAGTTACTTTTATATGTAGAACACTTAAGTTGTTTTCATATTTATTATTCGTCGTGTGAACTTTGTCTCACACCCGCAGCTTCCTGTTCACCGCTTTATCTTTGAATCTTCATTTGTTTTGCCTCGACCCGGCGAAAACCACAGTGAACAGGAAGTGGAGACGCTGAAGCTGAAGCCGCCGCAGTGTGAAACGTTCTGCAGAGCGACTGAAACGTCCCCGATTCACCCAAAACCCTGTTGTATTCACCTGTAGTGTAATTCCTCCGCTCTCCTGCAGGCGGCGCTGTTGTATTTACCTGTAGTGTAATTCCTCCGCTCTCCTGCAGGCGGCGCTGTTGTATTTACCTGTAGTGTAACTCCTCCGCTCTCCTGCAGGCGGCGCTGTTGTATTTACCTGTAGTGTAATTCCTCCGCTCTCCTGCAGGCGGCGCTGTTGTATTCACCTGTAGTGTAATTCCTCCGCTCTCCTGCAGGCGGCGCTGTTGTATTCACCTGTAGTGTAATTCCTCCGCTCTCCTGCAGGCGGCGCTGTTGTATTCACCTGTAGTGTAATTCCTCCGCTCTCCTGCAGGCGGCGCTGTTGTATTCACCTGTAGTGTAACTCCTCCGCTCTCCTGCAGGCGGCGCTGTTGTATTCACCTGTAGTGTAATTCCTCCGCTCTCCTGCAGGCGGCGCTGTTGTATTTACCTGTAGTGTAATTCCTCCGCTCTCCTGCAGGCGGCGCTGTTGTATTCACCTGTAGTGTAATTCCTCCGCTCTCCTGCAGGCGGCGCTGTTGTATTTACCTGCAGTGTAATTCCTCCGCTCTCCTGCAGGCGGCGCTGTTGTATTCACCTGTAGTGTAATTCCTCCGCTCTCCTGCAGGCGGCGCTGTTGTATTCACCTGTAGTGTAATTCCTCCGCTCTCCTGCAGGCGGCGCTGTTGTATTTACCTGTAGTGTAATTCCTCCGCTCTCCTGCAGGCGGCGCTGTTGTATTTACCTGCAGTGTAATTCCTCCGCTCTCCTGCAGGCGGCGCTGTTGTATTTACCTGTAGTGTAATTCCTCCGCTCTCCTGCAGGCGGCGCTGTTGTATTCACCTGTAGTGTAATTCCTCCGCTCTCCTGCAGGCGGCGCTGTTGTATTCACCTGTAGTGTAATTCCTCCGCTCTCCTGCAGGCGGCGCTGTTGTATTCACCTGTAGTGTAATTCCTCCGCTCTCCTGCAGGCGGCGCTGTTGTATTCACCTGTAGTGTAACTCCTCCGCTCTCCTGCAGGCGGCGCTGTTGTATTCACCTGTAGTGTAACTCCTCCGCTCTCCTGCAGGCGGCGCTGTTGTATTTACCTGTAGTGTAACTCCTCCGCTCTCCTGCAGGCGGCGCTGTTGTATTTACCTGTAGTGTAATTCCTCCGCTCTCCTGCAGGCGGCGCTGTTGTATTCACCTGTAGTGTAATTCCTCCGCTCTCCTGCAGGCGGTGCTGTTGTATTCACCTGTAGTGTAATTCCTCCGCTCTCCTGCAGGCGGCGCTGTTGTATTCACCTGTAGTGTAACTCCTCCGCTCTCCTGCAGGCGGCGCTGTTGTACCGCTCGGTCCACGTGCTGCTGGCCGCGCTCTTCTTCTCGGTGCTGGTGGCTCTGCTCTTCTTCTACTCGTCGATTTCGCGCAGACTCTCGGCGGCTCGACGGCGACGGCTCCAGAGCAGCTGCAGGAAACTGCAGCGAGCGCAGAGGAACACACTGCTGCTGGTGACTAAACCAGGACTAAACCAGGACTAAACCGGGACTAAACCAGGACTAAACCAGGACTGAACCAGGACTAAACCAGGACTAAACCAGGACTAAACCAGGACTAAACCGGGACTAAACCAGGACTGAACCGGGACTGAACCAGGACTAAACCGGGACTAAACCGGGACTAAACCAGGACTAAACCAGGACTAAACCAGGACTAAACCAGGACTAAACCAGGACTAAACCAGGACTGAACCAGGACTAAACCGGGACTAAACCAGGACTGAACCAGCACTAAACCAGGACTGAACCAGGACTGAACCAGGACTGAACCAGGACTGAACCAGGACTAAACCGGGACTAAAGCAGGACTAAACCGGGACTAAACCGGGACTAAACCAGGACTGAACCAGGGCTAAACCGGGACTAAACCAGGACTGAACCAGGACTAAACCAGGACTAAACCAGGACTAAACCAGGACTAAACCAGGTCTAAACCAGGTCTAAACCAGGACTAAACCAGGACTAAACCAGGTCTAAACCAGGTCTAAACCAGGTCTAAACCAGGTCTAAACCAGGACTAAACCAGGACTATTTCAGGACTAAACCAGGACTAAAGCAGGACTAAACCAGGACTAAACCAGGTCTAAACCAGGTCTAAACCAGGTCTAAACCAGGACTAAACCAGGACTAAACCAGGTCTAAACCAGGTCTAAACCAGGTCTAAACCAGGACTAAACCGGGACTAAACCAGGACTGAACCAGGACTAAACCGGGACTAAACCAGGACTGAACCAGCACTAAACCAGGACTGAACCAGGACTGAACCAGGACTAAACCAGGACTAAACCGGGACTAAACCAGGACTGAACCAGGACTGAACCAAGTTTTCTTTCTCGCCCTCTCTCTGTGTCAGTGTGTTTCTCTCTCTGTTTGAGCGGGTTTCTCTCTCTGTTTCAGTGTGTTTCTCTCTCTGCTTCAGTGTCTTTCTCTCTCTGTTTCAGTGTCTTTCTCTCTCTGTTTGAGCGGGTTTCTCTCTCTGTTTGAATGGGTTTCTCTCTCTGTTTGAGCGGGTTTCTCTCTCTGTTTCAGTGTCTTTCTCTCTCTGTTTCAGTGTGTTACTCTCTCTGTTTGAGCGGGTTTCTCTCTCTGTTTCAGTGTGTTTCTCTCTCTGTTTGAGCGGGTTTCTCTCTCTGTTTCAGTGTCTTTCTCTCTCTGTTTCAGTGTGTTTCTCTCTCTGTTTCAGTGTGTTTCTCCCTCTGTTTGAGCGTGTTTCTCTCTCTGTTTGAGCGGGTTTCTCTCTCTGTTTCAGTGTCTTTCTCTCTCTGTTTCAGTGTGTTACTCTCTCTGTTTGAGCGGGTTTCTCTCTCTGTGTCAGTGTGTTTCTCTCTCTGTTTCAGTGTGTTTCTCCCTCTGTTTGAGCGGGTTTCTCTCTCTGTTTGAATGGGTTTCTCTCTCTGTTTGAGCGGGTTTCTCTCTCTGTTTCAGTGTCTTTCTCTCTCTGTTTCAGTGTGTTACTCTCTCTGTTTGAGCGGGTTTCTCTCTCTGTTTCAGTGTGTTTCTCTCCCTGTTTGAGCGGGTTTCTCTCTCTGTTTCAGTGTGTTTCTCTCCCTGTATGAGCGGGTTTCTCTCTCTGTTTGAGCGGGTTTCTCTCTCTGTTTCAGTGTGTTTCTCTCTCTGTTTGAGCGGGTTTCTCTCTCTGTTTCAGTGTGTTTCTCCCTCTGTTTCAGTGTGTTTCTCTTTCTGTTTCAGTGTGTTTCTCTCTCTGTTTCAGTTTGTTTCTCTCTCTGTTTCAGTGTGTTTCTGTCTCTGTTTCAGTGTGTTTCTCTCTTTTTAAGTGTGTTTCTCTCTCTGTTTGAGCGGGTTTCTCTCTGTTTGAGCGGGTTTCTCTCTCTGTTTGAGCAGGTTTCTCTTTCTGTTTCAGTGTGTTTCTCCCTCTGTTTGAGCGGGTTTCTCTCTCTGTTTCAGTGTGTTTCTCCCTCTGTTTGAGCGGGTTTCTCTCTGTTTGAGTGGGTTTCTCTCTCTGTTTGAGCAGGTTTCTCTCTCTATTTGAGCAGGTTTCTCTCTCTGTTTGAGCAGGTTTCTCTCTCTGTTTTAGCGGGTTTCTCTCTCTGTTTCAGTGTGTTTCTCCCTCTGTTTGAGCGGGTTTCTCTCTGTTTGAGCAGGTTTCTCTCTCTGTTTGAGCGGGTTTCTCTCTCTGTTTCAGTGTGTTTCTCCCTCTGTTTGAGCGGGTTTCTCTCTGTTTGAGCGGGTTTCTCTCTCTGTTCTGTTTGCAGTGGGTGGTGTTCAGCGTGTGCTTCGTGCCGTACCACGTGGTGCGCGTTCCCTTCGCTCTCCTGGAGGGGCGCTGTTCTCGGGAGCTGTACTTCCTGAAGGAGCTGTCCGTTCTGCTCTCGGTGCTGAATGTGTGTCTGGACCCGCTCATCTACCTGCACTTCTCCCAGAACTACCGGTCCCGCCTCGGCCTCAGCCGCCTCTTCGGGCCCGTTAGCACCACCGCTAATGCTGACGCTAATGCTAATGCTAACACTGATGCTAATGCCACCGTAGCCCAGAGCGGCGACACCCAGAGCAGAACCGTCTTCTGACCTGCTGCACTTTGTGACGTCATCAGGTGGTAAAGCGGAGGTGTGTTTAAAGAGGGAATATGGGACTTTTATAGCACAGAACATCTTTACACCTTTACATGTTCCGTTTACTGTTTTTAAAACTCAATATTCGCCCAAAACGACGGATTCACATGTTTTATAAGTTTCAGGTTTTTTCACTTTTGTGTCGATGCTAAATCACGTCCCTGGAGTCACCCCCTCGTTTGACTCCGCCCACTCTGTCTGTGAGCAACACAAAAACTACTGATCGGAATTAAACTAATCTGAGAAAAGACAAACAACGACTCTGACATGAACTTAAGAACTTTTGGGCAAAAAAATCGTTTTTTGGGCCTAAATCGTCCGATTTGAACTCATTTGCCATTTCATGTTTGTATGTAGGGAGTGTGTGTTTGTGTGTGTTTGTGTGTGTGTGTGTGCGTATGTGTGTTTGTGTGTGTGTGTGTGCGTATGTGTGTTTGTGTGTGTGTGTGTGCGTATGTGTGTTTGTGTGTGTTTGTGTGTATTAGTGCTGTCAAACGATTCACTTTTTAAATCAGATTAATCACACTTTAGAATTTTGATTAATCACAATTAATTATTCAAAAAAAGACCAAAAGATTTTGACAAAAATGCAGTGTATTATCAGAAGTTATGGTACAGTGGCCCCTGGTTTATGGCGGGGGTCACGTTCCAAAAAGAACCCACGACAGGCGAAAACCCTGAAGTATCAACTTTATTTTTTACAATTATTCTACAATCCAACACTGAACTATAGAATGAAGCCAAAGACCAAAACCTGTTCTCAGGTTTAAGCTTTGTTTAAGAAATAAAAATAGAAAAGTTTTCTTACAGATAACTCTGATAGTTTTTAAAAACAGTGTAAAATAATCATGTTCATAGTGAACAGGAGGAGGACACTGTGCCTCAGTATTTCAGTCCCTCTGAGCCTCTTCGTCCGGACTCCTGCAGCGTCTTCCCAGAACCTCAGATTCATTTATTCTGTAAAGGCGCCTACAGCCGCAGAGCTTCTACCTTCAGCAGCTCCAGAAGTTTATCTTTTTCTGCGATAGTTTCATCTTCCTCGGCCTTCAGAACGTTTCCTCCACATTGTGGCTTTTGTCCTGGAGAAAATTTGCAAAGGTAAATGTGTCGGGCTGAACAGAGACGAGGCACAGAAACTGTGGACACTGGTCTGAGTGAAAGACCAACGTGACTTTTCCACTTCTAGACGACCTCAGCCTCAGGATTCAGAACACAAGGCACTGGGGAAAAAGAATAAAATAAAAAAATCTGCAAAGCCGCGAAAGGTGAAGCTCGTTACAGCGGCGGTTCACTGTACTGACATTTTCCTCTGGCTGTAGTTTTGTTTGTCGTGTTCGGTTTGTTGTTGGTGCAGTGTCGTCGTTTCGGCCGCTGAATCAAACCCGTGTTTTGCTTTAAGTTGGTGTTTTAAACTTGTGCTTCTGTGGAAACAGAGTTCATCACTGCGACATCTGCAAACTGCCTTAGTTTATCTAAAGTCCCGTGGGGCAGTTTTGTGCAGAGAAATTTGCCCTGAGCCCCAGTCACCGTCTCATCTGTCGTCTTCACATCCGTATGGACCTGATCACTGACCTAATCACCTGCGCCGCCTTCAGGACCATCCGCACTTTAACAGAGGAGCGTTCACAATAAACTGGGATTCATCTGAGGTTAAACACACTTTAGTGCGTTAGGATATTTGTTTGTGATTAATCGCGTTCACGTTGACAGTCCCAGTGTGCGTGTGGTGTGTGTGTATTTATGGATTTACGTATTTATTTTTCCTTTTCTTTTCTGTGAAGTCGCATCATTCGTTGAAGGGCACGATGTGAATAAATGTAATTCCACGTGAATTCGAGGAGCTGTGACATTCACTTTGTCGACCCTCCGCCAGAAAGAAGCTTCTGTGACGATATTTCTATATGATGAGTGTGAATCAGACGTAAACGCACAATAAACGAACAGCGTTAATAAAACTGTTCTGTGTGTGTATATATTCCAGTAAGAACAATAATAATAAAATAATGATAAAATAAACGCTCACGGTTAATCACACTCGTCTTAAAACAATAAAACCAGTGAATTAAAAAAAAACAAAAACATAGAAGAGCAATAAAAATAAATAAAAAATAAATAAAAGACACAGAGGAGCAAACAACTCCCGCAGTGACAGAATAAAAGTGGGTCTTAAGAATAAACCAGGATTAAACCAGGTCTAAACCAGGACTAAACCAGGTCTAAACATAGATGGGTGCAGGGTGTTAGAGTGGCCCGGGTACAGCGTCATTCTGGGTCAAATACAGAGGCACAAATGTGTGTAATAATCCTCTGTGACACCAGGGGGCAGCGTTTGGCTAAAACACTACAGACGAGAGACTGATACTGGTCTAGACCTGGTCTAGTCCTGGTTTAGTCCTGGTCTAGTCCTGGTCTAGTCCTGGTTTAGTCCTGGTTTAGTCCTGGTTTAGTCTTGGTCTAGTCCTGGTCTAGTCCTGGTCTAGTCCTGGTCTAGTCCTGGTCTAGTCCTGGTCTAGTCCTGGTTTAGTCCTGGTCTAGTCCTGGTCTAGTCCTGGTCTAGTCCTGGTCTAGTCCTGGTTTAGTCCTGGTTTAGTCCTGGTTTAGTCTTGGTCTAGTCCTGGTCTAGTCCTGGTTTAGTCCTGGTTTAGTCCTGGTTTAGTCTTGGTCTAGTCCTGGTCTAGTCCTGGTCTAGTCCTGGTCTAGTCCTGGTTTAGTCCTGGTCTAGTCCTGGTCTAGTCCTGGTTTAGTCCTAGTCTAGTCCTGGTTTAGTCCTGGTTTAGTCCTGGTTTAGTCCTGGTTCAGTCCTGGTTTAGTCCTGGTTTAGTCCTGGTTCAGTCCTGGTCTAGTCCTGGTTTAGTCCTGGTTTAGTCCTGGTCTAGTCCTGGATTAGTCCTGGTTTAGACCTGGTTTAGTCCTGGTTTAGTCCTGGTTCAGTCCTGGTCTAGTCCTGGTTTAGTCCTGGTCTAGTCCTGGTCTAGTCCTGGTTTAGTCCTGGTCTAGTCCTAGTCTAGTCCTGGTCTAGTCCTGGTCTAGTCCTGGTCTAGTCCTGGTTTAGTCCTGGTTTAGTCCTGGTTTAGTCTTGGTCTAGTCCTGGTCTAGTCCTGGTTTAGTCCTGGTTTAGTCCTGGTTTAGTCTTGGTCTAGTCCTGGTCTAGTCCTGGTCTAGTCCTGGTTTAGTCCTGGTCTAGTCCTGGTCTAGTCCTGGTTTAGTCCTAGTCTAGTCCTGGTTTAGTCCTGGTTTAGTCCTGGTTTAGTCCTGGTTTAGTCCTGGTTCAGTCCTGGTTCAGTCCTGGTTTAGTCCTGGTTTAGTCCTGGTTCAGTCCTGGTCTAGTCCTGGTTTAGTCCTGGTTTAGTCCTGGTCTAGTCCTGGATTAGTCCTGGTTTAGACCTGGTTTAGTCCTGGTTTAGTCCTGGTTCAGTCCTGGTCTAGTCCTGGTTTAGTCCTGGTTTAGTCCTGGTCTAGTCCTGGATTAGTCCTGGTTTAGTCCTGGTTTAGACCTGGTTTAGTCCTGGTTTAGTCCTGGTTCAGTCCTGGTCTAGTCCTGGTTTAGTCCTGGTTTAGTCCTGGTTTAGTCCTGGTTTAGTCCTGGTTTAGACCTGGTTTAGTCCTGGTTTAGTCCTGGTCTAGTCCTGGTCTAGTCCTGGTCTAGTCCTGGTCTAGTCCTGGTTTAGTCCTGGTTTAGTCCTGGTCTAGTCCTGGTCTAGTCCTGGTCTAGTCCTGGTTTAGTCCTGGTCTAGTCCTGGTCTAGTCCTGGTTTAGTCCTGGTTTAGTCCTGGTCTAGTCCTGGTCTAGTCCTGGTTTAGTCCTGGTTTAGTCCTGGTTTAGACCTGGTTTAGTCCTGGTTTAGTCCTGGTTTAGTCCTGGTTTAGTCCTGGTTTAGTCCTGGTTTAGACCTGGTTTAGACCTGGTTTAGTCCTGGTTTAGTCCTGGTTTAGTCCTGGTTTAGTCCTGGTTTAGTCCTGGTTTAGTCCTGGTTTAGTCCTGGTTTAGTCCTGGTTTTAGTCCTGGTTTAGTCCTGGTTTAGTCCTGGTTTAGTCCTGGTTTAGTCCTGGTTTAGTCCTGGTTTAGTCCTGGTTTAGTCCTGGTTTAGTCCTGGTTTAGACCTGGTTTAGTCCTGGTTTAGTCCTGGTTTAGTCCTGGTTTAGTCCTGGTTTAGTCCTGGTTTAGTCCTGGTTTAGTCCTGGTTTAGTCCTGGTTTAGACCTGGTTTAGTCCTGGTTTAGTCCTGGTTTAGTCCTGGTTTAGTCCTGGTTTAGTCCTGGTTTAGTCCTGGTTTAGTCCTGGTTTAGTCCTGGTTTAGTCCTGGTTTAGTCCTGGTTTAGTCCTTGGTTTAGTCCTGGTTTAGTCCTGGTTTAGTCCTGGTTTAGTCCTGGTTTAGACCTGGATTAGTCCTGGTTTAGTCCTGGTTTAGACCTGGTTTAGACCTGGTTTAGTCCTGGTTCAATCCTGGTTTAGTCCTGGTTTAGTCCTGGTTTAGTCCTGGTTTAGTCCTGGTTTAGTTCTTCCTCTTGTCGTTTTCTGTTGTGTTGTTGCTGGATTCACTCGGGGACCAAACATTTCTGTGGCTCAGAGTTCGGCCAAAAACCCTCAAGAAATCTGTAATCACCAGAACCACGAAAGAGGAGAGAAGGAGAGAGGAGAGGAGAGGAGAGAGGAGAGGAGAGAGGAGAGGAGAGAAGGAGAGGAGAGAAGGAGAGAAGGAGAGAAGGAGAGAGGAGAGAAGAGAGGAGAGGAGAGGAGAGAGGCGAGGAGAGGAGAGGAGAGAGAGGAGAGGAGAGGAGAGGAGAGGAGAGAGGAGAGGAGAGAAGGAGAGAGGAGAGGAGAGAGGGAGAGAGGAGAGGAGAGAGGAGAGGAGAGAGGAGAGGAGAGAAGGAGAGAGGAGAGGAGAGAGGAGAGAGGAGAGGAGAGAAGGAGAGAGGAGAGAAGGAGAGAGGAGAGGAGAGGAGAGAAGGAGAGAGGAGAGGAGAGAGGAGAGGAGAGAGGAGAGGAGAGAGGAGAGGAGAGGAGAGGAGAGGAGAGAGAGGAGAGAGGAGAGGAGAGAGGAGAGAGGAGAGGAGAGGAGAGAGGAGAGAAGGAGAGAGGAGAGGAGAGAGGAGAGAGGAGAGAAGGAGAGGAGAGGAGAGGAGAGAGGAGAGACGGAGAGAGGAGAGGAGAGGAGAGAGGAGAGGAGAGGAGAGAGGAGAGGAGAGGAGAGAGAGGAGAGAGAGAGAGAGGAGAGAGAGAGGAGAGAGGAGAGGAGAGAGAGGAGAGAGGAGAGGAGAGAGAGGAGAGAGGAGAGGAGGAGAGGAGAGGAGAGAGGAGGAGAGAGGAGAGGAGAGAGGAGAGGAGTGAGAGAGGAGAGGAGAGAGAGTGGAGAGAGAGGAGAGAGAGAGGAGAGGAGAGAGGAGGAGAGAGGAGAGGAGAGAGGAGAGAAGGAGAGGAGAGAGGAGAGGAGATAAGGAGAGGAGAGGAGAGAAGAGGAGAGGAGAGAGGGAGGAGAGAGAGGAGAGAGGAGAGAGGAGAGAGAGAGGAGGAGAGGAGGAGAGGAGGAGAGGAAGAGAGAGGAGAGAGGAGAGGAGAGAGGAGAGAGAGAGGAGGGGAGAGGAGAGAGGAGAGGAGAGAGGAGAGGAGAGAGGAGAGGAGAGGAGAGAGGAGAGAGGAGAGAGGAGAGAGGAGAGGAGAGAGGAGAGGAGAGGAGAGGAGAGGAGAGGAGAGAGGCGAGGAGAGGAGAGGAGAGAGGCGAGGAGGAGAGAGGAGAGAGGAGAGGAGAGAAGGAGAGAGGAGAGAAGGAGAGAGGAGAGAAGGAGAGAGGAGAGGAGAGGAGAGGAGAGAGGAGAGGAGAGAGGAGAGGAGAGAAGGAGAGGAGAGAAGGAGAGAGGAGAGAAGGAGAGAGGAGAGGAGAGGAGAGGAGGAGAGAGGAGAGGAGAGAGGAGAGGAGAGAGGAGAGAGAGACAGAGAGGAGAGAGAGAGGAGAGACAGAGAGGAGAGAGGAGAGGAGAGGAGAGGAGAGGAGAGGAGGAGAGGAGAGAGGAGATGAGAGAGAGACAGATAGAGAGAGAGAGAGGAGAGGAGAGGAGAGAGGAGAGGAGAGAGGAGAGGAGAGAGGAGGAGAGAGGAGAGAAGGAGAGAGGAGAGGAGAGGAGAGGAGAGAGGAGGAGAGAAGGAGAGGAGAGAACGAGAGGAGAGAAGGAGAGAGGAGAGGACAGGAGAGGAGAGAGGAGAGGAGAGAGGAGAGAGCAGGAGAAAAGAGAGGAGAGGAGAGAGGAGAGAAGGAGAGAGGAGAGGAGAGGAGAGGAGAGAGGAGGAGAGAAGAGAGGAGAGGAGAGGAGAGGAGAGAGGAGAGGAGAGAAGGAGAGGAGAGAGGAGAGGAGAGAAGGAGAGGAGAGGAGAGAAGGAGAGGAGAGAGGAGAGGAGAGGGGAGAGGAGAGGAGAGAGGAGAGGAGAGAGGAGAGGAGAGGAGAGAAGGAGAGGAGAGGAGAGAGGAGAGGAGAGGAGAGAAGGAGAGGAGAGGAGAGAAGGAGAGGAGAGAGAGGAGAGAGGAGAGGAGAGGAGAGAGGAGGAGAGGAGAGAGGAGAGGAGAGGAGGAGAGAAGAGAGGAGAGAGGAGAGGAGAGAGGAGAGGAGAGAAGGAGAGGAGAGGAGAGAGGAGAGGAGAGAGAGGAGAGGAGAGGAGAGAGGAGAGGAGAGAAGGAGAGGAGAGGAGAGGAGAGAGGGAGGAGGAGAGGAGAGGAGAGGAGAGGGAGAGGAGAGAGGAGGAGAGAGGAGAGGAGAGAGGAGAGGAGAGAGGAGAGGAGAGAGGAGAGGAGAGAAGGAGAGGAGAGAGGAGAGAGGAGGAGAGGAGAGAGGAGAGAGGGAGCAGAGGAAAGGGGAGAGGAGAGAAGAAGACGAGAGGAGAGGAGAGAGGAGAGGAAAGGGGAGAGGAGAGGAGAGGAGAGGAGAGAGGAAAGAGGGAGGAGAGGAGAGAAGGAGAGAGGAGAGGGGAGAGGAGAGAGGAGAGAAGGAGAGAGGAGAGGAGAGAGAAGAGGGGAGAGAAGAGTGGAGAGAAGGAAAGGAGAGAGGAGAGGAGAGAGGAGAGGAGAGAAGGAAAGGAGAGAGGAGAGGAGAGAGGAGAGGAGAGAAGGAAAGGAGAGAGGAGAGGAGAGGAGAGAGGACCAGGTCCTGGTCTGGTCCTGGTTTAGTCGTGGTCTGGTCCTGGTTTAGTCCTGGTTTAGTCCGGGTTTAGTCCTGGTTTAGTCCTGGTTTAGTCCTGGTCTGGTCCTGGTCTGGTCCTGGTTTAGTCCTGGTTTAGTCCTGGTTTAGTCCGGGTTTAGTCGTGGTCTGGTCCTGGTTTAGTCCTGGTTTAGTCCTGGTTTAGTCCTGGTTTAGTCCTGGTCTGGTCCTGGTCTGGTCCTGGTTTAGTCCTGGTTCAGTCCTGGTTTAGTCCTGGTTTAGTCCTGGTTTAGTCCTGGTTTAGTCCTGGTTTAGTCCTGGTCTGGTCCTGGTTTAGTCCTGGTCTGGTCCTGGTTTAGTCCTGGTCTGGTCACATTCCAGTCCTGTGTGTGGTGCAGGTTTATTGTGGTCAAACATGATCCTCAAACAGGACCAGCTGTGGTCCAGGGTCCGGTCTGGGGTCAGACCTGGTCCAGATTCAAAGTCACGTTTGAAACTCGGCCTCAGGTTCCGGAACTTTCCCGTCAGAAAAAATAAAACAGTCCCTGATTCAGTCCTGGTTTAGTCCTGGTTTAGTCCTGGTTCAGTCCTGGTTTAGTCCTTTTTTAGTCCTGGTTTAGTCCTGGTTTTGTCCTGGTTTAGTCCTGGTTTAGTCCTGGTTTAGTCCTGGTTTAGTCCTGGTTCAGTCCTGGTTCAGTCCTGGTTTAGTCCTGGTTTAGTCCTGGTTTAGTCCTGGTTCAGTCCTGGTTTAATCCTGGTTCAGTCCTGGTTTAGTCCTGGTTCAGTCCTGGTTTAGTCCTGGTTTAGTCCTGGTTTAGTCCTGGTTTAGTCCTGGTTCAGTCCTGGTTTAGTCCTGGTTTAGTCCTGGTTTAATCTTGGTTTAGTCCTGGTTTTACATTCCAGGAGGTCAGAGGTGCTGAAGACAAAAGGAGCAGAACAAATACGACCTGGACATGACTTCATTTTACTGCAGTAATATTTACTACAACTACTACTACTACTACTACTGCTACTACTACTACTGCTACTACTGCTACTACTGCTACTACTACTACTACTACTACTACTACTACTACTACTACTACTACTACTACTACTGCTACTACTACTACTACTGCTACTACTGCTACTACTACTACTGCTACTACTACTACTACTACTACTACTACCTAACTACCAATTACCACTACTGCTACTACTGCTACCATCACTACCACTACCACTACTACTACTACTACTACCACTACTACCACTACTACTACTACCGCTACCACCACTACCACTGCCACCACTACCACTACCACTACTACTACTACTACCACTACCACTACCACTACCACTACTACTACTACTACTCACTACTACCACTACCACTGCTACCACTACCACTACCACCACTGCTACCACCATCATCACTACCACTACTACCACTAATACCACTACCGCTACCGCTACCACTGCTACCACCACTCGCCACCACTGCCACTACTACTACCACTGCCACCACCACCACCACTACCAATACTACTAATACCACTACTACTACCACTGCTACCACCACTACTACCACTACCACTACCACTACTACCACTACTACCACTACCACTGCTACTACTACTACTACCGCTACCACTACTACTACCACTGCCAATTACCACTACTACTACTACCATCACTACCACCACCACTACTAATACTACCACCGCTACCACCGCTACCACCACTACCATCACCACCACTACTACCACTGCCATCATCACACTACCACCATCATCATCATCATCATCACTACCACTACCACCGCCACCATCATCACTACTACCACCACCATCACTACCACTACCACCATCACCACTACTACCACCGCCACTACTACCACCGCTACTACCGCTACCACTACCACTACTACCATCATCACTATCATCACTACCACTACCACTACCATCATCATCACTACTACTGCTACCACTGCTACCACTGCCACTACCTGCTACCATCAGCTACTACCATCACTGCTACTACCGCTACCATCACTACTACTAATCATCATCATCACTACCACTACTACTACTACTGTCATCATCACCACTACCATCACCATTACCACTACTACCGCTACCACTACTACCACCACTACTACCACCACTACCACTGCCACCACTGCTACTACTACCACTACCACTACCACTACTGCTACCACTACCACTACTACTACCACCACTACTACCACTGGCTACTACCACTGCTACTACCATCACCTACTAATACCACCACTGCTACCACTACTACCATCATCACTCACTACCACTGCTACTATCCAGCCACTACTACCACTACCAACCACTACTACCATCATCACTACCACTACTACCACTACTACCATCATCACCACTACTACCACTACCACTACCATCATACCATCACTACCACTGCTACCTCACTATCACCACCACTCTACTACCACTGCCACTACCACTACCACTGCCATCACGCCACTGGCCACCTACTGCCACTACTACTACTACTTCACTGCTACCACCACCACCTGCTACCACTACTACCACCGCTACCACTACCACTGCCACCACTACCACCGCTACCGTCACTTCACACCGCTACCACTGCTACCACTACCACCGCTACTACCACTACTACTGCTACCACTGGCTACCACTGCTACCACCACTACTACCACCACCACCACTACCACCGCTACCACTACTACTACCACCACTACCACTGCCACTACCACTACCACTACCGCTACTACTACTACCACCGCTACTACTACCATCATCACTACTACTGCCATCATCACTACCACTACTACCGCTACCACTACTACTACCACACACTACCGCTACCACTGCCACTACTACTACCACCTACCACCACTACCGCTACCACCACCACTACCACTGCCACCACCGCCACCACCATCACTACCGCTACCACTACTACCACTGCCACCGCTACCACTGCTACCACCACTACCACCACTACCACTACCACCAATACTACCACTACCATCATCACCATCACCACTACTACTACCACCGCCACTACCACTACCACTGCCATCATCACCACCGCTACCATCACCACCGCTACCACTGCCACTACTACTACTACTGCTACTACTACTACTACCGCTACTACTACCACTACTACTACCACTACCACTACTGCTACCACTGGCTACCACTACCACTGCCACCACTGCTACTACCGCTACCACTGCTACCATCACTACCACTGCTACTATCATCACTACCACTACTACTACTACCACTACTACCACCATCACCACTGCTACCACTGCTACTACCACCGCTACCACTGCTACCACTGCTACTACCACCACTGCTACCACACTACCACTGCTACCACCTACTACCGCTACCACTGCTACTACTGCTACTACCGCTACCACTGCTACCACCACCACTACCACTGCTACCACCACTACTACTACTACTACCACTGCTACTACCACTACTACTACTACTGCCACCACCACACACACTACCGCTACCACTACTACTAATACTATACCACTACCACTGCTACCACTACTACCACTACCACCATCATCACTACTACCACTGCCACCACATCTACCACTGCCACTATCATCATCATCACTACTACCTACCACTGCTACCACCGCTACCACTGCTACTACCACCACCACTGCTACCTACCTGCTAACATTACCACTACTACTACTACCACTACCACTGCTACCACTGCCACTACTGCCACCACTGCTACCACTGCTACCACCACTACCACTCACTAATACCACCACTACTCACTACCACTACTAATACCACCACTACTACCACTGCTACTACCACTACCATCATCACTACTACTACCACTACTACTGACTACCACTACTACTACTCACCACTACTACTACCACTGCCATCATCACTACTACCATCACTACCACTACCACTGCTACCACTATCATCACTACCACTACCATCATCATCACTGCTACCATCTACTGCCACTGCTACCACTACTACCACTACCACTACTACCGCTACCACCGCTACCACCGCTACCACCGCTACTACTACCACTGCTACCACTGCTACTACCACTACCACTACCGCTACCACTACTACTACCACCGCTACCACTACTGCTACCACTACTACCACTACTGCCACTACTGCTACCACTGCTACTACCGCTACCACTACTACCACTGCTACTACTGCTACTACTGCTACTACTACTACTACCACTGCTACTACCACTACCACCATCACTACTACCACCACCGCTACCACCGCTACTACTACTATCATCATCACTACCACTGCTACTACACTACCACCACTACTACCATCGACCACTACTGCTACCATCACCACTACCACCGCTACCACTGCCACCACTAATACCACTGCTACCACTACCACCGCTACCACCACCGCTACTGGCTACTACCGCTACCACCACTGCCACCATCACTACCACCACTACCACCGCTACCATCGCTACCACCGCTACCACTACCACTGCCACTACCGCTACCACCGCTACCACTGCTACCACTACCGCTACTGCTACCACTACTACTACCACTGCTACCACTACCGCTACCGCTACCACTACTACCACTACTACTACTACCACTACCACCACTACCACTGCCACTACCATCACTACCACTACCGCTACCACTACCACTGCCACCGCTACCACCATCATCACTACTACCACCACTTCACCGCTACCACTACTACCATCACCACGTCACTACTACTACCACTGCTACCACCACCACTGCCACCACTGCTACTGCCACTGCCACTGCTACCACTACTACTGCCACTACCACCACTGCTACCACTACCACTACTGCTACCACTGCTACTACCACTACATCACTACTACTGCTACCACTGCTACCACTGCTACTACTGCCACTACTGCCACCACTACTACTGCTACCACTACTTCTACCGCTACCACTGCACTACTACCATCACTGCTACTACTGCTACCACTGCCACCACTGCTACCGCTACCACTACTACTATCATCACTTCACCGCTACCACTGCCACCACCACTACTACTACCACCACCACTACTACTGCTACCACTACTGCCACTACTGCTACCACTGCTACCACTGCTACCACTGCTACCATCACCACTACCACTACCACCACCGCTACTACTGCTACTACCACTACTACCACTACTACCACCGCCACTACTGCTACCACTACTACTACCACTAACCACTACCGCTACCATGGCTACCACTGCCACTGCCACTGCTACTACTACTACCGGCTACCACTGCTACTACTACTACTACCGCTACCACTGCCACCGCTACTGCTACCGCTACTACTACTGCTACCACTGCTACTACCGCTACTACCGTGCCACTACCACACGCCATTACTACTGCTACTGCTACACTGCTACGCCTACTACCGCTACCACTCATCACTACTACCACTACTGCTACCACTGCTACCACTACCACTACCACTACTACTACTACCACCACCACTGCCACCACTGCTACTACCACTACTACCGCTACCACTACTACATCATCATCACTACTACCACTGCCACCACTACCACTACCACTACCACTACCGCCATCACTGCTACCACTATCTGGTACCACTGCTACCACACCACTACCACTGCTACTACTACCACTGCTTCACTGCCACTACTACTACCACTACTACTACCACTACTGCTACCACTGCTACTGCTACTACTACCACTGCTACTACTCACTACTACCGCTACTACTATCACTGCCACCACTGCTACCACTACCACCACTAATACTACCACTACTACCACTACCACTAATACTGCTACTACTGCTACTACCACTACTACTACTACTACCGCTACTACTGCTACTACTACTACTACCACAACTACTACCGCTACTACCGCTACCACCTGCTACTGCCACTGCTATCACTACCACCGCTACCACTGCCACTACTACTACTACTACTATCATCGGCCACCACCGCTACCGCTACCGCCACTGCTACCAAGTTACCATCACCACTGCTACCACTGCTACCACTGCCAACCGCCACTACCGCCACTACCGCTACCATACTACTACCGTTACTACCGCTACCACCGCTACCACTATCATCACTACTACTGCTACTACTGCTACCACTGCTACTACTACTACTACTACTACTACCATCGCTACCACTGCTACTTACTACCACTACTACCACTGCCACCACTGCTACCATTACTACTACTACTACTACCGCTACCACTGCCACCACTGCCACTGCCACTACCTACCATCACTACCACCACTGCCACCACTGCCACTACCGCTACCACCGCTACCACTACCGCTACCACCGCCACCACTACCACTACCACTACTACCACTGCCACCACCGCTACCACTGCCACCACCATCACTGCCACTACCACCGCCACCACTGCCACCATCACCACCGCTACTACTGCTACTACTACCGCTACCACCGCTACCATCTACTACCGCTACTACTACTGCTACCACTGCTACTACTGCTACCACTGCTACCATCATACTGCTACCACTACTGCTACTACTACCACCGCCAATACTGCTACTACCACTACTACCGCTACTACTGCCACTACTACTACTATACCACTACTACCATCACTACTACTACCATCGCTACCACTACTACTACTGCCACCGTCACTGCTACCACCATCACTACCACTACCACCGCTATCATCAATACTACTACCACTGCTACCACTACCATCACCACTGCTACTACCGCCACCATCACACTACCACTACTACTACTGCTACTACTACTGCTACCACTGCTACTACTGCTACTACCGCTACTACTGCTACTACCATTACTGCTACTACTACTACCGCTACCACTGCTACTACTACTACTACTACACCACCACTGCTACCACTGCTACCACCGCTACCACTACCACTGCTACCACTACTGCTACCACCGCTGCCACCGCTACCACTGCCACTACCACTCATCGTTACCACCGCTACTACTACTACCACCGCCACTACTGCCACTACCACTGCTACCACCACCACTGCTACCACTACCACCATCACCACCACCGCCACCACCACTACCACTGCTACTACCGCTACCACCAAGCTACCACCGCCACTACCACTACCATCACTGCCATCACTGCCACCACCACTACTACTACCACCACTACCACTGCTACCACTGCTACCACTACCACTGCTACTACCACTACTACCACTACCACTGCCACCACTGCTACCACCATCACTATCACTACCACTACTACTACTACTACCACTGCTACTACTACCACTGCTACCACTGCTACTACCACTACTACTACTACTACCACTGCTACCACTACCACCGCTACTACCACTGCTACCACTACTACCACTGCCACCACTGCTACCACTACTACTACTACCACTACCACCACCACTACCACTACCACTACCACTGCCACCACTGCCATCACTGCCACCATCACTACTGCCACCACTACCACTACTACCGCTACCACTGCCACTACCACTACTACTCACTACTACCACTGCCACCGCTACTACTACCACTGCTACTACTACCGCTACCATCACTGCTACCACCGCTACTGCCACTGCCACTACTACTACCACTGCTACCACTGCTACCACTACCACTACTACCACTGCTACTACCACTGCCACTGCTACTACTACTACCACTACTACCACTACCATCACTACTACTACCACTACCGCTACTACTGCTACCACTACTACCACTACTACTACCACCACTACCACTACCACTACCACGACCACTACTCCTACTACTACTACTACCACTACCACTGCCACTACTACCACTACTACCGCTACCACTGCTACTACCACTGCTACTACTACCACTGCTACCATCACTACTACTGCTACTACTGCTACTACTGCTACTACTACTACTGCTACTACTGCTACTACTACTGCTACTACTGCTACTACTGCTACTACTACTGCTACTACTGCTACTACTGCTACTACTGCTACTACTGCTACTACTGCTACTACTACTGCTACTACTGCTACTACTGCTACTACTGCTACTACTACTACTGCTACTGCTACTACTACTACTGCTACTGCTACTACTACTACTACTACTGCTACTACTGCTACTATAAGGAAGTATTAGTTGAAGTGGAGCTCTTCCTTTATCACGACATGACATCACAAGGTGGAACAGACGTGCACTGTGCGTTGGGCTCCAGTCAAATGAAGCTCATCGAGGCCTAAATTGAACAGACTTGGATTTGCCAACAGTGAGACTCATGACTCGTGTTCCGCTCTTTCCTCTTCTCACATTAAAGCTGAACTCTGTCCCGTCTGAAGCTAAAGTCGTTTCTAGAGGAGGTGAATTCTGTCAGGAGCCAAAAAACGGCACAGATCAGTGTTTCCTCGGTGGAGATCTCACTGTGTGTGAGTCTGTCAAGGCAACAAACTAGTGTAGTGATGGGGGCAAGTTCTGAACTAGTGCAGTGATGGGGGCAAGTTCTGAACTAGTGTAGTGATGGGGGCAAGTTCTGAACTAGTGTAGTGATGGGGGCAAGTTCTGAACTAGTGTAGTGATGGGGGCAAGTTCTGACCTAGTGTAGTGATGGGGGCAAGTTCTGAACTAGTGTAGTGATGGGGGCAAGTTCTGAACTAGTGTAGTGATGGGGGCAAGTTCTGAACTAGTGTAGTGATGGGGGCAAGTTCTGACCTAGTGTAGTGATGGGGGCAAGTTCTGAACTAGTGTAGTGATGGGGGCAAGTTCTGACCTAGTGTAGTGATGGGGGCAAGTTCTGAACTAGTGTAGTGATGGGGCAAGTTCTGACCTAGTGTAGTGATGGGGGCAAGTTCTGAACTAGTGCAGTGATGGGGCAAGTTCTGAACGAGTGTAGTGATGGGGGCAAGTTCTGAACTAGTGCATGGCGGGGGGCAAGTTCTCAACTAGTGTAGTGATGGGGGCAAGTTCTGAACTAGTGTAGTGATGGGGGCAAGTTCTGACCTAGTGTAGTGATGGGGGCAAGTTCTGAACTAGTGCAGTGATGGGGCAAGTTCTGAACTAGTGTAGTGATGGGGGCAAGTTCTGAACTAGTGTAGTGATGGGGGCAAGTTCTGAACTAGTGTAGTGATGGGGGCAAGTTCTGAACTAGTGCAGTGATGGGGGCAAGTTCTGACCTAGTGTAGTGATGGGGGCAAGTTCTGAACTAGTGCAGTGATGGGGGCAAGTTCTGAACTAGTGCAGTGATGGGGGCAAGTTCTGAACTTCCACGTAAAACGACAATTTGCTTCAGACTGAAGAAGCTTAACTCCACTTTAACCCATCTGACAACAGCCACGAGTCTAACAAACCAAACGCTCTGCCTGGTTCACTCATTAGTGTCTGGAAACGTTAGAAAACATCTTTATAAGCACCTCACACTTCCCTCTGCTGATTTCCCACTGCACAAAAGCCCAAAAGACTCGATCACCGACTCCAGAAGCAACAAGTGAAGATCGACGACTGACGGAGAAGAAGAGAAACTGAAAGTGTTGAAAGAAAATGGTTCAGGAATGTGTTTTTAGTGTTTTTTCACTGGTAAATAAACGGGATCAGAAACGACATCGATCGAGTCTTTTGGGCTTTTGTGCAGTGGGAAATCAGCAGAGGGAAGTGTGAGGTGTTTATAAAGATGTTTTCTAACGTTTCCAGACACTAATGAGTGAACCAGGCAGAGCGTTTGGTTTGTTAGACTCGTGGCTGTTGTCAGATGGGTTAAAGTGGAGTTAAGCTTCTTCAGTCTGAAGCAAATTGTCGTTTTACGTGGAAGTTCAGAACTTGCCCCCATCACTACACTAGTTTGTTGCCTTGACAGACTCACTGCCACAGTGAGATCTCCACCGAGGAAACACTGATCTGTGCCGTTTTTTGGCTCCTGACAGAATTCAGCTCCTCTAGAAACGGACTTTAGCTTCAGACGGGCCAGAGTTCAGCTTTAAGCATGTCTGAAGCCGCTTTAATCCGAGTGAGCGCTTGTGTCTCCGCTGGACCTAAGCAGAACACTGTGGCTCTGTGGAGACGAACCCTTCAGGAGCCGATGTTCCACTGAGCAGAGCTGAGCGGGACTTCAGGACGGGACGTTTATCAGTGTAACGGCCAAAATGTGCAGTCGTATAGTTCCTCATGTCCAGAGTGTGGGAGACGTGTGGAGACGCTTGTTTAACTCTTCCTCCAGTCCTTGTATTTGCAGAGGTGCTGGTGCTGGGCTAGTGCAGGTCAATGGCCACAGTCGTCCTGCCACTAAAAACAGTCTGACCCACTCCACAGACCCGAGGGAAAACTATTAGACTCCAGACTGTCCCTGTGAACGTCTGAGTCACAGAATCATTTTAGAGTCAAACCGACCGCTGCATCTGGAGGATTTGTGTCTGAGCAGCAGTGAGTTGTTCTTCCTGACAGAAGCTCGACAGCGGCGACTGAGATATGAGGAAATAGAACCTGAACATGCGACGATTCAGGCGACGCAAGGTTAGTTTAACTTCAGACATGATTCTGTGGGTTTCAGTCCTGGTTCAGTCCTGGTTCAATCCTGGTTCAGTCCTGGTTCAGTCCTGGTTCAGTCCTGGTTTAGTTCTGGTTTAGTCCTGGTCTAGTACTGGATTAGTCCTGGTTTAGTCCTGGTTTAGTTCTGGTTTAGTCCTGGTTTAGTCCTGGTTTAGACCTGGTTCAGTCCTGGTTTAGACCTGGTTTAGTCCTGGTTCAGTCCTGGTTCAGTCCTGGTTCAGTCCTGGTTTAGTCCTGGTTCAGTCCTGGTTTAGTCTGTGGTCTTTAAGGACAAACTAAATCTTCTTGACCAGAGCCGATTTCAGAAACACACAGTAAAAACTCTGCTGCAGTTTGGGCCAAAACGGTTCATCTGAGGGCCGCATTTGACCCGCGGGCCACAGTTTGGACATGTCTGAGTTGATGTAAATAAAACTGTGTAAAGAGCGTCGGTCCTGATCTGAGGAGCTTCTGTCGGCTCCATTTTCAGCTTCAGTTTTGTGCGTTTCAGCCGAACAAATGACCCTCGGCCTCCTCGTTACTGCTGAGGGTGAGAAACTGCTCCAGAATAACCCCAACACATGGACTTTATGTAAATTAATCACATGACCATTTCCCACATGATCCAAAACACTTGATTTTATTTTAATTCAAAGGCCAAATGGGCATGAAAATGTTCTGCTTCTCTCAGAAACAGAGACACTGGGACAGTTCTTGTGTAAAACTGGGACAAATCAGTGGTTTTGTATAAATCCTCTGGGGGACCCGGGGTCAGGACTGGGACTGTCCCGGGGAAACTGGGCCGTCTGGACTCTGGACCACACGGGCCCCTGGGTCAGAAAACAGCCTGATATGGGCCCTTTCAGTTTGCATGTTCTCCCTGTGGCTGGTTTAGTCCTGGTTTAGTCCTGGTTTAGTCCTGGTTTAGTCCTGGTTTAGACCTGGTTTAGTCCTGGTTTAGTCCTGGTTTAGTCCTGGTTTAGATCTAGTTTAGTCCTGGTTTAGTCCTGGTTCAGTCCTGGTTCAGTCCTGGTTTAGTCCTGGTTTAGTCTTCATGTAGTCCTGGTTTAGTCCGGGTTTAGATCTAGTTTAGTCCTGGTTTAGATCTAGTTTAGTCCTGGTTTAGTCCTGGTTTAGTCCTGGTTTAGACCTTGTTTAGACCTGGTTTAGATCTGGTTTAGATCTGGTTTAGTCCTGGTTTAGTCCTGGTTTAGACCTGGTTTAGTCCTGGTTTAGTCCTGGTTTAGTCCTGGTTTAGTCCTGGTTTAGACCTGGTTTAGTCCTGGTTTAGTCCTGGTTTAGACCTGGTTTAGACCTGGTTTAGATTTACGGCCTTTCAGAAACAAAAGTCGCGTTTCTTTGTCGTGGCAGAAGTGGAACAGGAAACCAGCGGAAACGGAGCGGAGAGACGCGCCCGAGACGCTCCCGAGACGCGCCCGAAACGCGGCCAAAGCGCAGCGAGCGGCGGAGGAATGCGTCTTCCGAGGGAGTCCTGCCGCTGTAAACATCTGGAGCCGCGTCAAACTACCCCCTGCCTCACGCACGGGCACGCACACACACGCACACACACGCGCCCCTCACGCACGGGCACGCACACACGCACTCTCCCGTCCTCCTCCTCCCTCCCTCTCTCCTTCTCTTATCGCTTTTTCCTCTGCGGACTCGCTGCTGATGGAGATCGCTGTCGCCTAAGGACTCCTGGACTCTTTTTACGCCGCGGACCGAGCGCTTTCCCCGGGATACAGGCCTCCAAATCCTCGCCGGTGCTTGTGGAGATATCAGGACCGGACCGGACAGTTTTCTTTTTTCTGTTTTCTTTTTCTGCCGCGGGTCCGATGCGCGGTGTCCGGCGGCAGGACGAGCGCGCACACCGGGAGGAGACGCGCGGACACGCCGGGCTGAGGAGCGGCTTCACCGGCTTCTGATCGTTCGTGTCTCCGCTTACAACCGGCCCCGAGGTACGACTTTCACTTTTACACAAACTCCGAGACTCGCTGTGTCGCTTTTGTTCGCTTTTGAAACGCTGCCAACTTGTAAGAAGATCCCGACCCGCTGCTCTGGGCTTTACGCGGAGATTTAACGCGCATTTTTCACTTTTGTCCCGAGACTTTAAGGCGAATTCATTGTTCAGCGTTGGTGTTGTTGGAGGAACTCATCTTTTAAGTTGATCCAAATGGCACAAAGTTTACGCAGCGCTTTTCGGCTTCGCGTTTTCTCCATATTTGTACATTGTAAACGCAGTCAGCCCCAAAACAGCGTGGCATTTTCGGATTTTTTCACGGAACATGCGCCAAACCAAAGAAATGACTTATAAGGACTTCAGAATGCGCCGCAGAAACGGTCCATTAGTGACAGATAACGCGATAAGTCGAGGGAAAGTGGATTAGACGCGCTGATACGCTCTCTTTCCTCCGATGAAATGTCCCGGAATGTGCTTTAAGTGGGTTTAAATGGTGCAGAACTGATCGCGTGATCTGCAGGATGAATGATGGACACGTTTTACACCGCGCTTCGGTTTGTGATGGTGAAGAGGAGGAAGACTAGACCTGCTTTAGTCCTGGTTTAGTCCTGGTTTAGTCCTGTTTAAATCCTGGTTTAGTCCTGGTTTAGACCTGGTTTAGTCCTGTTTAAATCCTGGTTTAGTCCTGGTTTAGACCTGGTTTAGTCCTGTTTAAATCCTGGTTTAGTCCTGGTTTAGACCTGGTTTAGTCCTGTTTAAATCCTGGTTTAGACCTGGTTTAGACTTGGTTTAGACCTGGTTTAGACTTGGTTTAGACCTGGTTTAGACCTGGTTTAGACCTGGTTTAGTCCTGGTTTAGACCTGGTTTAGACCTGGTTTAGACTTGGTTTAGACCTGGTTTAGACTTGGTTTAGACCTGGTTTAGACCTGGTTTAGACCTGGTTTAGACCTGGTTTAGTCCTGGTTTAGACCTGGTTTAGACCTGGTTTAGACCTGGTTTAGACCTGGTTTAGTCCTGGTTTAGACCTGGTTTAGACCTGGTTTAGACCTGGTTTAGACCTGGTTTAGTCCTGGTTTAGACCTGGTTTAGACCTGGTTTAGACCTGGTTTAGACTTGGTTTAGACCTGTGTTGGTGTTGACCTGTAGTTCCGTCGAAGTCTCTTTCAGAATGACGTCAGCTGAGATCAGTAACACGCAGACAAAAGGAGAGAGAGAGGAGAGAAGGAGAGAAGGAGGAGTGAAGGAGAGAAGGAGGAGAGGAGGAGAGAAGGAGAGAGGAGGAGAGAAGGAGAGAAGGAGGAGAGAAGGAGAGAAGGAGGAGAGAAGGAGAGAAGGAGGAGAGAAGGAGAGAGAAGGAGAGAGGAGAAGAGAGGAGGAGAGAAGGAGAGAGGAGGAGAGAAGGAGAGAGAAGGAGAGAGGAGGAGAGAAGGAGAGAGGAGGAGAGAAGGAGAGAAGGAGGAGTGGAGGAGAGAAGGAGAGGAGGAGAGGAGGAGAGAAGGAGCGAAGAGAGTAAAGGAGAGAAATGGAGAGAGGGAAATAAAGAGGAGGGGGCTCGAGTTCATTCAGTAAACGTGACTCTGCTGACACAGTGTCAGGGTGATGTGAAGAACAGAGCCGAGGAAGACGAGCAGACGCTGAAGGCTCACGGGAAACTTCATGACATCACAGCGTGGGTCAGATGACATCACAGCGTGGGTCTGTAGGGATGACATCACAGCGTGGGTCAGATGACATCACAGCGTGGGTCAGATGACATCACAGCGTGGGTCTGTAGGGATGACATCACAGTGTGGGTCAGATGACATCACAGCGTGGGTCAGATGACATCACAGCGTGGGTTGGATGACATCACAGCGTGGGTCAGATGACATCACAGCGTGGGTTGGATGACATCACAGCGTGGGTCAGATGACATCACAGCGTGGGTCAGATGACATCACAGCGTGGGTCGGATGACATCACAGCGTGGGTCGGATGACATCACAGCGTGGGTCAGATGACATCACAGCGTGGGTCTGTAGGGATGACATCACAGCGTGGGTCAGATGACATCACAGCGTGGGTCAGATGACATCACAGCGTGGGTCGGATGACATCACAGCGTGGGTCGGATGACATCACAGCGTGGGTCAGATGACATCACAGCGTGGGTTGGATGACATCACAGCGTGGGTCGGATGACATCACAGCGTGGGTCAGATGACATCACAGCGTGGGTTGGATGACATCACAGCGTGGGTTGGATGACATCACAGCGTGGGTCAGATGACATCACAGCGTGGGTCTGTAGGGATGACATCACAGCGTGGGTCAGATGACATCACAGCGTGGGTTAGATGACATCACAGCGTGGGTCAGATGACATCACAGCGTGGGTCTGTAGGGATGACATCACAGCGTGGGTTAGATGACATCACAGCGTGGGTCAGATGACATCACAGCGTGGGTTAGATGACATCACAGCGTGAGTCTGTAGGGATGACATCACAGCATGGGTTAGATGACATCACAGCGTGGGTCAGATGACATCACAGTGTGGGTTGGATGACATCACAGTGTGGGTTGGATGACATCACAGTGTGGGTTGGATGACATCACAGTGTGGGTTGGATGACATCACAGTGTGGGTTGGATGACATCACAGTGTGGGTTGGATGACATCACAGTGTGGGTTAGATGACATCACAGTGTGGGTTGGATGACATCACAGTGTGGGTTGGATGACATCACAGTGTGGGTTGGATGACATCACAGTGTGGGTTGGATGACATCACAGTGTGGGTCAGATGACATCACAGTGTGGGTTGGATGACATCACAGTGTGGGTTGGATGACATCACAGTGTGGGTTGGATGACATCACAGTGTGGGTTGGATGACATCACAGTGTGGGTTGGATGACATCACAGTGTGGGTCAGATGACATCACAGCGTGGGTCAGATGACATCACAGTGTGGGTTGGATGACATCACAGTGTGGGTCAGATGACATCACAGCGTGGGTTAGATGACATCACAGTGTGGGTCAGATGACATCACAGTGTGGGTTGGATGACATCACAGCGTGGGTCGGATGACATCACAGCGTGGGTCAGATGACATCACAGCGTGGGTCGGATGACATCACAGTGTGGGTTGGATGACATCACAGCGTGGGTCAGATGACATCACAGCGTGGGTTGATGACATCACAGCGTGGGTCAGATGACATCACAGCGTGGGTCAGATGACATCACAGCGTGGGTCTGTAGGGATGACATCACAGCGTGGGTCAGATGACATCACAGCGTGGGTCGGATGACATCACAGCGTGGGTCAGATGACATCACAGCGTGGGTCAGATGACATCACAGCGTGGGTCAGATGACATCACAGCGTGGGTCGGATGACATCACAGCGTGGGTCTGGAGCAGAACGACTCGTTACGACTCGTTATGATGATATAAAAACAGGAGGTGTTCGGTTTTCCGCTCTCTCGTCTTCTTTGTTTTTATTTAGAATTTTTTGAGGGAATGAATCACCAGGACTTTAATAACAGAATGAACATAAAATAAACATAAGCCGTGAAGACACAAAACTAATGAAAACAACAAAAGAACAAACAACAAAAGAACAAACAAAAGAACAAACAACAAAAGAACAAACAACAAAAGAACAAACAACAAAAGAACAAACAAAAGAACAAACAACAAAAGAACAAACAACAAAAGAACAAACAACAAAAGAACAAACAACAAAAGAACAAACAACAAAAGAACAAACAAAAGAACAAACAACAAAAGAACAAACAAAAGAACAAACAACAAAAGAACAAACAACAAAAGAACAAACAACAAAAGAACAAACAAAAGAACAAACAACAAAAGAACAAACAAAAGAACAAACAACAAAAGAACAAACAAAAGAACAAACAACAAAAGAACAAACAACAAAAGAACAAACAACAAAAGAACAAACAACAAAAGAACAAACAACAAAAGAACAAACAAAAGAACAAACAACAAAAGAACAAACAACAAAAGAACAAACAAAAGAACAAACAACAAAAGAACAAACAAAAGAACAAACAACAAAAGAACAAACAACAAAAGAACAAACAACAAAAGAACAAACAAAAGAACAAACAACAAAAGAACAAACAACAAAAGAACAAACAAAAGAACAAACAACAAAAGAACAAACAAAAGAACAAACAACAAAAGAACAAACAACAAAAGAACAAACAACAAAAGAACAAACAAAAGAACAAACAAAAGAACAAACAACAAAAGAACAAACAACAAAAGAACAAACAACAAAAGAACAAACAACAAAAGAACAATAATTAAATTAAAGCCGCCCAGACCGACAGCTTTCATGAATTAACGTGAAAGTTAAAGTAATACTTCTTCCCCCATAGTAAACTTTGTACCTTCCTGTAGGTGGCGCTGTAGCACTGATAACTGTGTTTGACATATCAGTGGAATCAGGCTCATGCGGTGTTTAAGTGATAGAAATTTCAGCACTACTGAACTATCCGTGTCCTTGTAATAATTTTTTACGTAATTTTTTACATGTTCTTGGCCCCTGCTGGCCGACCGTGAAAAATACCCCACATCTTCTCCCATAGGGGTCCAAATCTAGGCGGCGCTGTTGAGTTGTGTCGCTTCAGGCATTGTCGCGGTGCCCGTTTTATCGAACTTTTCGCCGGGCCGGTCGATTCTACACCCCCATGAGGGACTTTTCGTCGAAGTTCGGGGGTAAAAAATGTGATCATTTTGGCGGAAAAATAATCGAGAAAACGAAGAACGATGCTCCTCGCCATTAACTTTAAGAGGAAGAAAACTGGGACATGTTCTGGAAGTTTGCTCCGTGTTTCCAGACGTCTTCCCGGTTTGCGACGGAATCGCACAAAAACACGACACAAAACCCTGAACAGCAACCGGAAAAACCGGATGTGGCGTGCGGGCGTCTCAGGAGCTCCGGGACAGCGCTCCGACAAAAAAACTAAAGTGAAACGCAGAAAACCTGTGAATCCGCTGTTTGGGCCGAAGCCTTTTGAAAACAATAAAAGTGAATATGTGCGGAGCTGAACCCGGCAGAATCTCACGTCCTGCGCAGACAGAACGGGTCTAATGACAGGTTTTTATTTACGTGTTGAAACCCGCACGTTTGGACCCACAACAGCCTCAGGGACGTCCAACATATCCAAAAACAAACCCCGAAACAAACGGGAAACACAGACACTAAAGAAAACGAGCTGAAGGTGTTTAGTCCTGGTTTAGTCCTGGTTTAGACCTGGTTTAGACCTGGTTTAGTCCTGGTTTAGGCCTGGTTTAGACCTGGTTTAGTCCTGGTTTAGACCTGGTTTAGACCTGGTTTAGGCCTGGTTTAGACCTGGTTTAGACCTGGTTTAGACCTGGTTTAGTCCTGGTTTAGACCTGGTTTAGACCTGGTTTAGACCTGGTTTAGTCCTGGTTTAGACCTGGTTTAGACCTGGTTTAGACCTAGTTTAGGCCTGGTTTAGACCTGGTTTAGACCTGGTTTAGACCTGGTTTAGGCCTGGTTTAGACCTGGTTTAGTCCTGGTTTAGACCTGGTTTAGACCTGGTTTAGACCTGGTTTAGTCCTGGTTTAGACCTGGTTTAGACCTGGTTTAGACCTGGTTTAGTCCTGGTTTAGTCCTGGTTTAGACCTGGTTTAGGCCTGGTTTAGACCTGGTTTAGTCCTGGTTTAGACCTGGTTTAGACCTGGTTTAGACCTGGTTTAGGCCTGGTTTAGGCCTGGTTTAGACCTGGTTTAGACCTGGTTTAGACCTGGTTTAGGCCTGGTTTAGACCTGGTTTAGACCTGGTTTAGGCCTGGTTTAGACCTGGTTTAGACCTGGTTTAGACCTGGTTTAGTCCTGGTTTAGACCTGGTTTAGACCTGGTTTAGACCTGGTTTAGTCCTGGTTTAGACCTGGTTTAGACCTGGTTTAGACCTAGTTTAGGCCTGGTTTAGACCTGGTTTAGACCTGGTTTAGACCTGGTTTAGGCCTGGTTTAGACCTGGTTTAGTCCTGGTTTAGACCTGGTTTAGACCTGGTTTAGACCTGGTTTAGTCCTGGTTTAGACCTGGTTTAGACCTGGTTTAGACCTAGTTTAGGCCTGGTTTAGACCTGGTTTAGACCTGGTTTAGGCCTGGTTTAGACCTGGTTTAGACCTGGTTTAGACCTGGTTTAGGCCTGGTTTAGACCTGATTTAGTCCTGGTTTAGACCTGGTTTAGACCTGGTTTAGACCTGGTTTAGTCCTGGTTTAGTCCTGGTTTAGTCCTGGTTTAGACCTGGTTTAGACCTGGTTTAGTCCTGGTTTAGTCCTGGTTTAGACCTGGTTTAGGCCTGGTTTAGACCTGGTTTAGGCCTGGTTTAGACCTGGTTTAGACCTGGTTTAGACCTGGTTTAGACCTGGTTTAGTCCTGGTTTAGACCTGGTTTAGACCTGGTTTAGGCCTGGTTTAGACCTGGTTTAGACCTGGTTTAGACCTGGTTTAGTCCTGGTTTAGTCCTGGTTTAGTCCTGATTTAGACCTGGTTTAGTCCTGGTTTAGTCCTGGTTTAGACCTGGTTTAGACCTGGTTTAGACCTGGTTTAGACCTGGTTTAGGCCTGGTTTAGACCTGGTTTAGGCCTGGTTTAGACCTGGTTTAGACCTGGTTTAGACCTGGTTTAGGCCTGGTTTAGTCCTGGTTTAGACCTGGTTTAGACCTGGTTTAGACCTGGTTTAGTCCTGGTTTAGTCCTGGTTTAGTCCTGGTTTAGACCTGGTTTAGTCCTGGTTTAGTCCTGGTTTAGTCCTGGTTCAGACCTGGTTTAGTCCTGGTTTAGTCCTGGTTTAGTCCTGGTTTAGTCCTGTTTTAGTCCTGTTTTAGTCCTGGTTTAGTCCTGGTTCAGACCTGTTTTAGTCCAGGTTTAGACCTGGTTTAGACCTGGTTTAGACCTGGTTTAGACCTGGTTTAGGCCTGGTTTAGACCTGGTTTAGACCTGGTTTAGGCCTGGTTTAGATCTGGTTTAGACCTGGTTTAGACCTGGTTTAGGCGTGGTTTAGACCTGATTTAGTCCTGGTTTAGACCTGGTTTAGACCTGGTTTAGACCTGGTTTAGTCCTGGTTTAGTCTTGGTTTAGTCCTGATTTAGACCTGGTTTAGTCCTGGTTTAGTCCTGGTTTAGTCCTGGTTTAGTCCTGGTTTAGTCCTGGTTTAGACCTGGTTTAGACCTGGTTTAGTCCTGATTTAGACCTGGTTTAGTCCTGGTTTAGTCCTGGTTTAGTCCTGGTTTAGACCTGGTTTAGACCTGGTTTAGTCCTGGTTTAGACCTGGTTTAGACCTGGTTTAGGCCTGGGTTAGACCTGGTTTAGACCTGGTTCAGACCTGGTTTAGGCCTGGTTTAGTCCTGGTTTAGTCCTGGTTTAGACCTGGTTTATTCCTGGTTTAGTCCTGGTTTAGTCCTGGTTTAGACCTGGTTTAGGCCTGGTTTAGACCTGGTTTAGGCCTGGTTTAGACCTGGTTTAGACCTGGTTTAGGCCTGGTTTAGTCCTGGTTTAGTCCTGGGTTAGACCTGGTTTAGACCTGGTTTAGTCCTGGTTTAGTCCTGGTTTAGACCTGGTTTAGACCTGGTTTAGGCCTGGTTTAGACCTGGTTTAGTCCTGGTTTAGTCCTGGTTTAGTCTTGGTTTAGTCCTGGTTTAGACCTGGTTTAGTCCTGGTTTAGTCCTGGTTTAGTCCTGGTTTAGACCTGATTTAGACTTGGTTTAGACCTGGTTTAGACCTGGTTTAGTCCTGATTTAGACCTGGTTTAGACCTGATTTAGACCTGGTTTAGTCCTGGTTTAGTCCTGGTTTAGACCTGGTTTAGTCCTGGTTTAGACCTGGTTTAGACCTGGTTTAGTCCTGGTTTAGACCTGGTTTAGTCCTGGTTTAGTCCTGGTTTAGACCTGGTTTAGACCTGGTTTAGACCTGGTTCAGTCCTGGTTTAGACCTGGTTCAGTCCTGGTTTAGTCCTGGTTTAGTCCTGGTTTAGTCCTGGTTTAGTCCTGGTTTAGACCTGGTTTAGTCCTGGTTTAGACCTGGTTTAGTCCTGGTTTAGTCCTGGTTCAGTCCTGGTTTAGTCCTGGTCTAGTCCTGGTCTAGTCCTGGTTTAGTCCTGGTTCAGTCCTGGTTCAGTCCTGGTTCAGTCCTGGTTTAGTCCTGGTTCAGTCCTGGTTCAGTCCTGGCTTAGACCTGGTTTAGTCCTGGTTTAGTCCTGGTTTAGACCTGGTTTAGTCCTGGTTTAGTCCTGGTTTAGTCCTGGTTTAGTCCTGGTTCAGTCCTGGTTTAGACCTGGTTCAGTCCTGGTTTAGTCCTGGTTTAGTCCTGGTTTAGTCCTGGTTTAGTCCTGGTTCAGTCCTGGTTCAGTCCTGGTTCAGTCCTGGTTTAGTCCTGGTTCAGTCCTGGTTCAGTCCTGGTTTAGACCTGGTTTAGTCCTGGTTTAGTCCTGGTTTAGACCTGGTTTAGTCCTGGTTTAGTCCTGGTTTAGTCCTGGTTTAGTCCTGGTTCAGTCCTGGTTTAGACCTGGTTCAGTCCTGGTTTAGTCCTGGTTTAGTCCTGGTTTAGTCCTGGTTTAGACCTGGTTTAGTCCTGGTTTAGTCCTGGTTTAGTCCTGGTTTAGTCCTGGTTCAGTCCTGGTTTAGACCTGGTTCAGTCCTGGTTTAGACCTGGTTTAGTCCTGGTTTAGTCCTGGTTTAGTCCTGGTTTAGTCCTGGTTTAGTCCTGGTTCAGTCCTGGTTCAGTCCTGGTTCAGTCCTGGTTTAGTCCTGGTTCAGTCCTGGTTCAGTCCTGGTTTAGACCTGGTTCAGTCCTGGTTTAGTCCTGGTTTAGTCCTGGTTTAGTCCTGGTTTAGTCCTGGTTTAGTCCTGGTTCAGTCCTGGTTCAGTCCTGGTTCAGTCCTGGTTTAGTCCTGGTTCAGTCCTGGTTCAGTCCTGGTTTAGACCTGGTTCAGTCCTGGTTTAGTCCTGGTTTAGTCCTGGTTTAGTCCTGGTTTAGTCCTGGTTTAGTCCTGGTTTAGTCCTGGTTTAGTCCTGGTTTAGTCCTGGTTTAGTCCTGGTTTAGTCCTGGTTCAGTCCTGGTTCAGTCCTGGTTTAGTCCTGGTTTAGTCCTGGTTTAGTCCTGGTTTAGTCCTGGTTTAGTCCTGGTTTAGTCCTGGTTTAGTCCTGGTTTAGTCCTGGATCACACAGATCTCAGGACACATTAGAATAAAAAACAAAGTACAAACACTGAATGTGGAAAATCACCGGATAAAGTCTAAAGTCTAAAATAAGAGTTTTAGTTTCATGATGGGATCAGAATCGGTATCGAGTATCAAGTATCCGAGTATCAAGTATCCGAGTATCAAGTATCCGAGTATCAAGTATCGAGTATCCGAGTATCGAGTATCCGAGTATCGAGTATCCGAGTATCCGAGTATCGAGTCTGTTTCTTCGTATGGCGACGACACATCACCGCAGTGAGAGTGTTCTGCGTTTAAACTGTTGACCCTCCAAAATAAAAGCCTGGCTCATGGTTTTCTTCAGCGGTGAGTGGAGTTCTGTGTTCAGGGCAAACGGACAGAACAGAGAAGTGAAGGAAGGAGCTCATTCTTCATGTTTTAGGTTAAAAGTCAGATTTAAAGCACCTGTTTGACGTTCTTTCCTGACCTCTGTTCTGACGTCGTTTCCTCGGCACAAACAGACCCGGAGCTGTGTTTTGTTTCATTCACACGTTTTAACGCACAAACCTGCGGGAACAGAAAACGCTCTGTTCCACCTGGTGATGTCATCAAACACGACTCCCGCTCCGTGTGGGGAAAACGACGAGTCCCTCACGTCATTTCAAACCTTTAAATTCACTCGTTTAATCTGTTTTTATGCAAATCCACTGTTTCCTCGTCCTTTTTCTGCATGAAGAGTTTTTTTCTTGGCCGTCCCCTGCTGGAAGAGTGTGGTTTAGTCCTGGTTTAGTCCTGGTTTAGACCTGGTTTAGACCTGGTTTAGTCCTGGTTTAGTCCTGGTTTAGTCCTGGTTTAGTCCTGGGTTAGACCTGGTTTAGACCTGGTTTAGTCCTGGTTTAGTCCTGGTTTAGTCCTGGGTTAGACCTGGTTTAGACCTGGTTTAGTCCTGGTTTAGTCCTGGTTTAGTCCTGGTTTAGTCCTGGTTTAGACCTGGTTTAGTCCTGGTTTAGTCCTGGTTTAGACCTGGTTTAGTCCTGGTTTAGTCCTGGTTTAGTCCTGGTTTAGTCCTGGTTTAGACCTGGTTTAGACCTGGTTTAGTCCTGGTTTAATTTTTCAATTCAATTCAATTCAATTTATTTTGTAGTGCCCAAAATCGCAACAACAGCAGCCTCTAAGGGCGTTCCAAGATTTGGATGAGTAAAACATACACACAGACATATCAAAACAGGAATAAACAACATTCATGTAAAGCAGCAAATGAAACATTGTCCAGTCATCCCCTGTCCTTAGACCCTCCTTCTCAGCAAGGAAAAACTCCAAAAAACCCAGGGTCCTGGGAAAAAGAAGAAACCTCAGGGAGAACTACAGTGAAGGAGAGATCCACTCCCATGGACGGACAGGCTATAGATGTCCAGGCCCGTGGGCCAGTTCAGTATGACCACAGCTACCCAGGTGGGGAAGGAGCCGGGCGAGGAGGAGGAGAAGAGGGCGAGGAGGAGGAGCCGGGCGAGGAGGAGGAGCCAGGCGAGGAGGAGGAGCCAGGCGAAGAGGAGGAGCGAGGTCCAGCTGCCATCAGGCGTCTGAAAGAGTTCCACTCCACAGGGGAGTGGGACAGGGGACAACATGTGAATAGCAATGAACAAACTACAGATGAGAACATAGTGAGTGATGCTGATGAGAAAAAAGGAGGAAACAGAGGACAGTGCTCAGGTTGCCACCCCAGCTTGTTATCTCCTGCGGCAGCTTATCTTAGTGACATCAACTAAGTAACCTGGTCATAAGCTATTCCGAAGAGGAAGGTTTTAAGCCTGGTCTTAAATAAAGAGACTGTGGGTGCCTGTTTAACATCAACAGGGAGTTGATTCCATAACACAGGAGCTTGGTAACTGAAGGCTCTCCCCCCCACTGTACTTTTAGACACTCTAGGAACCACTAATAATCCTGCATTCTGAGAGCGAAGTGCTCTATTTGGCTGATAGGGGACAATGGCATCCTGAAGATATGATGGGGCCATATTGTTTAAGGCTTTGTATGTCAGGAGGAGAACTTTGAATCTAATTCTAAACTCGACAGGAAGCCAGTGAAGTGATTTTAACACAGGACTGATGTGATCACGCCTTTTAGTTCCTGTTAGGACTCTGGCCGCTGCATTTTGGACCAACTGGAAGCTTCTTAAAGTACCTTTAGTGCAGACGGTGAGCAGAGAATTACAGTAATCTAGTCTGGATGTAACAAATGCAGGGATACGTTTTTCAGCATCATTTTTAGGCAAAATTTTTCTGATTTTAGTTATGTTTCGCAGGTGAAAATATGCAGTTTTACAGGCTTGGTTTATATGAGCTGTGAATGAGAGATTTTGGTCAAATACGACTCCAAGGTTTTTTACAGTAGAGCTAGAGGCTATACTCACATTGTCAAGTGAGATTATCTGGTCTGACAGAGAATCTCTCTGACCTTTAGGACCGACAACAATGACCTCTGTTTTTTCAGGGTTTAAAAGGAGGTAATTCAGGGTCATCCAGGTTTTGATGTCCTTCACACAGGCACTGAGCTTATCGATTTGATCGGTCTGATTAGGTTTCATTGATAAGTACAGCTGAGTGTCATCAGCATAGCAGTGGAAATTAATGCCATGTTTTCTGGATAATGTTACCTAATGGCAACATATACAGAGTAAACAGGATTGGACCAAGCACAGATCCTTGTGGAACACCACAAGCTACTTTAGAGCAGGGAGAGGTGCACTGGTTTACACTAACAAACTGGTACCTATCTGATAGATAGGATTTAAACCATTTGAGGGCGGTCCCTCTGACACCTATGTCACATTCTAACCTCTGCAGTAGAATGTTGTGATCAATGGTGTCAAACGCTGCACTGAGGTCCAGTAGGACCAGGACTGAAGCCAGCCCATTATCAGCAGCTAGTAGCAAATCATTTGTCACTTTAAGCAGAGCAGTTTCTGTGCTGTGGTGAGCTCTGAAACCAGACTGAAATTTTTCATATAAATTATTGCCCTGCAGATGGTGACAAAGCTGTTTCACCACAACTGCTCCAGAATCTTTGAGAGAAATGGAAGATTCGAGATAGGTCTGTAGTTGGCTAGTTCATCAGGATTTAAGCTAGGTTTTTTCAAAAGCGGTTTAATTACAGCATATTTAAAGGACTGAGGAACAAAGCCATTTTCTAATGACATATTTATTATGTTATGGATGGAACCTATTATTAAGTGGAGAGCTTCTTTGAGGAGTTTGACTGGAATAGGGTCGAGCAAACAAGTTGATGGTTTGGACGACATGATGACTGAGGTAATCTCCGCCTCATCGACAGGAGTAAATTTGTCTAATTCTATTAGAGGATTTATGTGGGATATTGGTGTTACAAACTGGATTTGCTGAATTTGCTCGGGGCTGATTTTTGGAGTGGCTTCGTTGATCTTGTCTCTAATGGTTATAATTTTGTAATCGAAGAATTCAAGAAAGTCATCACAACTGAACTTCAAGGAGAAGAGACTCAGGGCAGTATGCGAGTTTGTCAGCCTGGCTACAGTGCTGAACAGAAATCTGGGGTTGCTTTTGTTTACTTCTATTAGGTTTGAATAGTATCTGGTTTGTGCTTTTCGCAGAGCGGCCTTATAAGAGAGCAGGCAGAGCTTCCATGCCTTCAGAGACTGCTCGGAGCGCGAGCAGTCTCTGGTTTAGTCCTGGTTTAGTCCTGGTTTAGTCCTGGTTTAGTCCTGGTTTAGACCTGGTTTAGACCTGGTTTAGTCCTGGTTTAGACCTGGTTCAGTCCTGGTTTAGACCTGGTTTAGTCCTGGTTTAGTCCTGGTTTAGTCCTGGTTTAGTCCTGGTTTAGACCTGGTTCAGTCCTGGTTTAGACCTGGTTTAGTCCTGGTTTAGTCCTGGTTTAGACCTGGTTTAGACCTGGTTTAGACCTGGTTTAGTCTTGGTTTAGTCTTGGTTTAGTCCTGGTTTAGTCCTGGTTTAGACCTGGTTTAGACCTGGTTTAGTCCTGGTTTAGTCCTGGTTTAGTCCTGGTTTAGACCTGGTTTAGTCCTGGTTTAGTCCTGGTTTAGACCTGGTTTAGTCCTGGTTTAGTCCTGGTTTAGTCCTGGTTTAGACCTGGTTTAGACCTGGTTTAGTCCTGGTTTAGACCTGGTTTAGTCCTGGTTTAGTCCTGGTTTAGTCCTGGTTTAGACCTGGTTCAGTCCTGGTTTAGACCTGGTTTAGTCCTGGTTTAGTCCTGGTTTAGACCTGGTTTAGACCTGGTTTAGACCTGGTTTAGTCTTGGTTTAGTCTTGGTTTAGTCCTGGTTTAGACCTGGTTTAGTCCTGGTTTAATCCTGGTTTAGTCCTGGTTTAGACCTGGTTTAGTCCTGGTTTAGTCCTGGTTTAGACCTGGTTTAGTCCTGGTTTAGACCTGGTTTAGACCTGGTTTAGACCTGGTTTAGTCCTGGTTTAGTCCTGGTTTAGACCTGGTTTAGTCCTGGTTTAGTCCTGGTTTAGACTTGGTTTAGACCTGGTTTAGTCCTGGTTTAGTCCTGGTTTAGACCTGGTTTAGTCCTGGTTTAGTCCTGGTTTAGTCCTGGTTTAGACCTGGTTTAGTCCTGGTTTAGTCCTGGTTTAGACCTGGTTTAGTCCTGGTTTAGTCCTGGTTTAGTCCTGGTTTAATCCTGGTTTAGACCTGGTTTAGACCTGGTTTAGTCCTGGTTTAGACCTGGTTTAGTCCTGGTTTAGTCCTGGTTTAGTCCTGGTTTAGACCTGGTTCAGTCCTGGTTTAGACCTGGTTTAGTCCTGGTTTAGTCCTGGTTTAGACCTGGTTTAGACCTGGTTTAGTCCTGGTTTAGTCCTGGTTTAGTCCTGGTTTAGTCCTGGTTTAGACCTGGTTTAGACCTGGTTTAGTCCTGGTTTAGACCTGGTTTAGTCCTGGTTTAGTCCTGGTTTAGTCCTGGTTTAGACCTGGTTCAGTCCTGGTTTAGACCTGGTTTAGTCCTGGTTTAGTCCTGGTTTAGACCTGGTTTAGACCTGGTTTAGACCTGGTTTAGTCTTGGTTTAGTCTTGGTTTAGTCCTGGTTTAGTCCTGGTTTAGACCTGGTTTAGACCTGGTTTAGTCCTGGTTTAGTCCTGGTTTAGTCCTGGTTTAGTCCTGGTTTAGTCCTGGTTTAGACCTGGTTTAGTCCTGGTTTAGACCTGGTTCAGTCCTGGTTTAGACCTGGTTCAGTCCTGGTTTAGACCTGGTTTAGTCCTGGTTTAGTCCTGGTTTAGACCTGGTTTAGACCTGGTTTAGACCTGGTTTAGTCTTGGTTTAGTCTTGGTTTAGTCCTGGTTTAGTCCTGGTTTAGACCTGGTTTAGACCTGGTTTAGTCCTGGTTTAGTCCTGGTTTAGTCCTGGTTTAGTCCTGGTTTAGACCTGGTTTAGTCCTGGTTTAGACCTGGTTCAGTCCTGGTTTAGACCTGGTTCAGTCCTGGTTTAGACCTGGTTTAGTCCTGGTTTAGTCCTGGTTTAGTCCTGGTTTAGTCCTGGTTTAGTCCTGGTTTAGACCTGGTTTAGACCTGGTTTAGTCCTGGTTTAGACCTGGTTCAGTCCTGGTTTAGACCTGGTTTAGTCCTGGTTTAGTCCTGGTTTAGTCCTGGTTTAGTCCTGGTTTAGACCTGGTTTAGACCTGGTTTAGTCCTGGTTTAGACCTGGTTCAGTCCTGGTTTAGACCTGGTTTAGTCCTGGTTTAGTCCTGGTTTAGTCCTGGTTTAGACCTGGTTTAGACCTGGTTTAGTCCTGGTTTAGACCTGGTTCAGTCCTGGTTTAGACCTGGTTTAGTCCTGGTTTAGTCCTGGTTTAGTCCTGGTTTAGTCCTGGTTTAGACCTGGTTCAGTCCTGGTTTAGACCTGGTTTAGTCCTGGTTTAGTCCTGGTTTAGTCCTGGTTTAGTCCTGGTTTAGACCTGGTTTAGTCCTGGTTCAGTCCTGGTTTAGTCCTGGTTTAGTCCTGGTTTAGTCCTGGTTTAGTCCTGGTTTAGTCCTGGTTTAGTCCTGGTTTAGTCCTGGTTTAGTCCTGGTTCAGTCCTGGTTTAGACCTGGTTTAGTCCTGGTTCAGTCCTGGTTTAGTCCTGGTTTAGTCCTGGTTTAGTCCTGGTTTAGTCCTGGTTTAGTCCTGGTTTAGTCCTGGTTTAGTCCTGGTTTAGTCCTGGTTTAGTCCTGGATCACACAGATCTCAGGACACATTAGAATAAAAAACAAAGTACAAACACTGAATGTGGAAAATCACCGGATAAAGTCTAAAGTCTAAAGTAAGAGTTTTAGTTTCATGATGGGATCAGAATCGGTATCGAGTATCAAGTATCCGAGTATCAAGTATCCGAGTATCAAGTATCGAGTATCCGAGTATCGAGTCTGTTTCTTCGTATGGCGACGACACATCACCACAGTGAGAGTGTTCTGCGTTTAAACTGTTGACCCTCCAAAATAAAAGCCTGGCTCATGGTTTTCTTCAGCGGTGAGTGGAGTTCTGTGTTCAGGGCAAACGGGCAGAACAGAGAAGTGAAGGAAGGAGCTCATTCTTCATGTTTTAGGTTAAAAGTCAGATTTAAAGCACCTGTTTGACGTTCTTTCCTGACCTCTGTTCTGACGTCGTTTCCTCGGCACAAACAGACCCGGAGCTGTGTTTTGTTTCATTCACACGTTTTAACGCACAAACCTGCGGGAACAGAAAACGCTCTGTTCCACCTGGTGATGTCATCAAACACGACTCCCGCTCCGTGTGGGGAAAACGACGAGTCCCTCACGTCATTTCAAACCTTTAAATTCACTTCGTTCAATCTGTTTTTATGCAAATCCACTGTTTCCTCGTCCTTTTTCTGCATGAAGAGTTTTTTTCTTGGCCGTCCCCTGCTGGAAGAGTGTGGTTTAGTCCTGGTCTAGTCCTGGTTTAGTCCTGCTTTAGTCCTGGTTTAGTCCTGATTTAGTCCTGGTTTAGTCCTGGTTTAGTCCTGGTTTAGTCCTGGTTTAGTCCTGCTTTAGTCCTGGTTTAGTCCTGATTTAGTCCTGGTTTAGTCCTGGTTTAGTCCTGGTTTAGTCCTGGTTTAGTCCTGGTTTAGTCCTGGTTTAGACCTGGTTTAGTCCTCGTTTAGTCCTCGTTTAGTCCTGGTTTAGTCCTGGTTTAGACCTGGTTTAGTCCTGGTTTAGTCCTGGTTTAGTCCTGGTTTAGACCTGGTTTAGTCCTGGTTTAGTCTTGGTTTAGACCAGTTTTAGTCCTGGTTTAGTCCTGGTTTAGACCTGGTTTAGACCTGGTTTAGACCTGGTTTAGTCCTGATTTAGTCCTGATTTAGACCTGGTTTAATCCTGGTTTAGTCCTGGTTTAGTCCTCGTTTAGTCCTCGTTTAGTCCTGGTTTAGTCCTGGTTTAGACCTGGTTTAGTCCTGGTTTAGTCCTGGTTTAGACCTGGTTTAGTCCTGGTTTAGTCCTGGTTTAGTCCTGGTTTAGTCCTGGTTTAGTCCTGGTTTAGACCTGGTTTAGTCCTGGTTTAGTCCTCGTTTAGTCCTGGTTTAGTCCTGGTTTAGACCTGGTTTAGTCCTGGTTTAGTCCTGGTTTAGTCCTGGTTTAGACCTGGTTTAGTCCTGGTTTAGTCTTGGTTTAGACCTGGTTTAGTCCTGGTTTAGTCCTGGTTTAGACCTGGTTTAGACCTGGTTTAGTCCTGGTTTAGTCCTGGTTTAGACCTGGTTTAGACCTGGTTTAGACCTGGTTTAGTCCTGGTTTAGTCCTCGTTTAGTCCTGGTTTAGTCCTGGTTTAGACCTGGTTTAGTCCTGGTTTAGTCCTGGTTTAGTCCTGGTTTAGACCTGGTTTAGTCCTGGTTTAGTCTTGGTTTAGACCTGGTTTAGTCCTGGTTTAGTCCTGGTTTAGACCTGGTTTAGACCTGGTTTAGACCTGGTTTAGTCCTGATTTAGTCCTGATTTAGACCTGGTTTAATCCTGGTTTAGTCCTGGTTTAGTCCTCGTTTAGTCCTCGTTTAGTCCTGGTTTAGTCCTGGTTTAGACCTGGTTTAGTCCTGGTTTAGTCCTGGTTTAGACCTGGTTTAGTCCTGGTTTAGTCCTGGTTTAGTCCTGGTTTAGTCCTGGTTTAGACCTGGTTTAGTCCTGGTTTAGTCCTGGTTTAGTCCTGGTTTAGTCCTGGTTTAGACCTGGTTTAGTCCTGGTTTAGTCCTGGTTTAGTCCTGGTTTAGTCCTGGTTTAGACCTGGTTTAGACCTGGTTTAGTCCTGGTTTAGTCCTGGTTTAATCCTGGTTTAGACCTGGTTTAGTCCTGGTTTAGTCTTGGTTTAGACCTGGTTTAGTCCTGGTTTAGTCCTGGTTTAGACCTGGTTTAGACCTGGTTTAGACCTGGTTTAGTCCTGATTTAGTCCTGATTTAGACCTGGTTTAATCCTGGTTTAGTCCTGGTTTAGTCCTGGTTTAGTCCTCGTTTAGTCCTGGTTTAGTCCTGGTTTAGACCTGGTTTAGACCTGGTTTAGACCTGGTTTAGTCCTGATTTAGTCCTGATTTAGTCCTGATTTAGACCTGGTTTAGTCCTGGTTTAGTCCTGGTTTAGTCCTGGTTTAGACCTGGTTTAGTCCTGATTTAGTCCTGATTTAGACCTGGTTTAGTCCTGGTTTAGTCCTGGTTTAGTCCTGGTTTAGACCTGGTTTAGTCCTGATTTAGTCCTGATTTAGACCTGGTTTAGTCCTGGTTTAGTCCTGGTTTAGTCCTGGTTTAGACCTGGTTTAGTCCTGATTTAGTCCTGATTTAGACCTGGTTTAGTCCTGGTTTAGTCCTGGTTTAGTCACAGTGTGTAGTACTTGTACACGGTGTGTAGTACTTGTACACGGTGTGTAGTACTTGTACACAGTGTGTAGTACTTGTACACGGTGTGTAGTACTTGTACACGGTGTGTAGTACTTGTCTGGTTTAGTACTTGGTTTAGTCCTGGTTTAGTACTTGTAGACCTGGTTTAGTCCTGTGTAGTACTTGTACACTGGTGTTAGTCCTGGTTTAGTAATTTGTACCTGGTGTTAGTACTTGGTTTTGTGTGTAGTACTTGTACACTGGTTTAGTACTTGTACACAGTGTGTTTACTTGTACCTGGTTTAGTACTGGTTTAGTCCTGGTGTAGTACTTGTACCTGGTGTGTAGTACTGGTTTAGTACTTGTCCTGGTTTAGTACTTGTACACAGTGTGTAGTAATTTGTACACGGTTTAGTCCTGGTTTAGTCCTGGTTTAGTACTTGGTTTAGTCCTGGTTTAGTAACTTGTACACGGTTTAGTACTTGTACATGTGTAGTACTTGTGTAGTACTTGTACATGTGTAGTACTTATACATGTGTAGTACTTATACATGTGTAGTACTTATACATGTGTAGTACTTATACATGTGTAGTACTTTGTAAGGGTGTAGTACTTGTATCAGTGTAGTACTTGTCCTGTGTGTAGTACTTGTACACGGTGTGTAGTAATTTGTACATTAATGTGTAGTACTTGTACGTGTGTGGTACTTGTGTGTGTAGTACTTGTACGCGGTGTGTAGTACTTGTACACGGTGTGTAGTACTTGTACACGGTGTGTAGTACTTGTACACGGTGTGTAGTACTTGTACGCGGTGTGTAGTACTTGTACACGGTGTGTAGTACTTGTACACAGTGTGTAGTACTTGTACACGGTGTGTAGTACTTGTACGCGGTGTGTAGTACTTGTACACGGTGTGTAGTACTTGTACACAGTGTGTAGTACTTGTACACAGTGTGTAGTACTTGTACACGGTGTGTAGTACTTGTACACAGTGTGTAGTACTTGTACACGGTGTGTAGTACTTGTACGCGGTGTGTAGTACTTGTACACAGTGTGTAGTACTTGTACGCAGGGTGTAGTACTTGTACGCGGGGTGTAGTACTTGTCCGCGGTGTGTAGTACTTGTACACGGTGTGTAGTACTTGTACACGGTGTGTAGTACTTGTACGCGGTGTGTAGTACTTGTACACAGTGTGTAGTACTTGTACGCGGGGTGTAGTACTTGTACGCGGGGTGTAGTACTCGTACGCGGGGTGTAGTACTTGTACACGGTGTGTAGTACTTGTACGCGGTGTGTAGTACGCGGTGTGTAGTACTTGTACGCGGTGTGTAGTACTTGTACACGGTGTGTAGTACTTGTACACGGTGTGTAGTACTTGTACGCGGTGTGTAGTACTTGTACGCGGTGTGTAGTACTTGTACGCGGTGTGTAGTACTTGTACGCGGTGTGTAGTACTTGTACGCGGTGTGTAGTACTTGTACGCGGTGTGTAGTACTTGTACGCAGTGTGTAGTACTTGTACGCGGTGTGTAGTACTTGTACGCGGTGTGTAGTACTTGTACGCAGTGTGTAGTACTTGTACGCGGGGTGTAGTACTTGTACACGGTGTGTAGTACTCGTACACGGTGTGTAGTACTCGCACACGGTGTGTAGTACTCGTACACGGTGTGTAGTACTCGTACACGGTGTGTAGGACTCGTACACGGTGTGTAGTACTCGCACGCGGTGTGTAGTACTCGTACGCGGTGTGTAGTACTTGTACGCGGTGTGTAGTACTCGTACGCGGTGTGTAGTACTTGTACGCGGTGTGTAGTACTTGTACACGGTGTGTAGTACTTGCACACGGTGTGTAGTACTTGCACACGGTGTGTAGTACTTGCACACAGTGTGTAGTACTTGCACACGGTGTGTAGTACTTGTACACGGTGTGTAGTACTTGTACACGGTGTGTAGTACTTGCACGCGGTGTGTAGTACTTGTACGCGGTGTGTAGTACTTGTACGCGGTGTGTAGTACTTGCACGCGGTGTGTAGTACTTGTACGCGGTGTGTAGTACTTGTACGCGGTGTGTAGTACTTGCACGCGGTGTGTAGTACTTGTACGCGGTGTGTAGTACTTGCACGCGGTGTGTAGTACTTGTACACAGTGTGTAGTACTTGTACTCGGTGTGTAGTACTTGTACGCGGTGTGTAGTACTTGCACGCGGTGTGTAGTACTTGCACGCGGTGTGTAGTACTTGTACACAGTGTGTAGTACTTGTACTCGGTGTGTAGTACTTGTACGCGGTGTGTAGTACTTGCACGCGGTGTGTAGTACTTGTACGCGGTGTGTAGTACTTGTACACAGTGTGAATGAGCTGTGACCTTTGACCTCACAAACGTCAGAGTCGAGTTTATCGTCGTCCACAGGAAAAACACGACAGACGTAAAGAGAAAGAACAAACAAAGAGGAGGAAAAGAGGAGGAAAAGAGGAGGAAAGAGGAGGAAAGAGGAGGAAAGAGGAGGAAAGAGGAGGAAAAGAGGAGGAAAAGAGGAGGAAAGAGGAGGAAAAGAGGAGGAAAAGAGGAGGAAAGAGGAGGAAAAGAGGAGGAAAAGAGGAGGAAAAGAGGAGGAAAGAGGAGGAAAGAGGAGGAAAAGAGGAGGAAAAGAGGAGGAAAAGAGGAGGAAAGAGGAGGAAAGAGGAGGAAAGAGGAGGAAAAGAGGAGGAAAAGAGGAGGAAAAGAGGAGGAAAAGAGGAGGAAAAGAGGAGTAAAGAGGAGGAAAAGTGGATGAAAAGAGGAGTAAAAGAGGAGGAAAAGAGGAGGAAAGAGGAGGAAAGAGGAGGAAAGAGGAGGAAAGAGGAGGAAATGAGGAGGAAAAGAGGAGGAAAGAGGAGGAACAGAGGAGGAAAAGAGGAGGAAAGAGGAGGAAAAGAGGAGGAAAGAGGAGGAAAGAGGAGGAAAAGAGGAGGAAAGAGGAGGAAAGAGGAGGAAAAGAGGAGGAAAAGAGGAGGAAAAGAGGAGGAAAAGAGGAGGAAAGAGGAGGAAAAGAGGAGGAAAGAGGAGGAAAGAGGAGGAAAAGAGGAGGAAAGAGGAGGAAAGAGGAGGAAAAGAGGAGGAAAGAGGAGAAAAGGAGCAGAGGAGGAAAAGAGGAGGAAAGAGGAGGAAAAGAGGAGGAAAGAGGAGGAAAAGAGGAGGAAAAGAGGAGGAAAAGAGGAGGAAAAGAGGAGCAGAGGAGGAACAGAGGAGGAAAGAGGAGGAAAGAGGAGGAAAGAGGAGGAACAGAGGAGGAAAGAGGAGGAAAGATCCGGGGAACAGAGGAGGAAAGAGGAGGAACAGAGGAGAAAAGAGGAGGAACAGAGGAGGAAAAGAGGAGGAACAGAGGAGGAAAGAGGAGGAACAGAGGAGGAACAGAGGAGGAAAAGAGGAGGAAAGAGGAGGAACAGAGGAGGAAAAGAGGAGGAAAGAGGAGGAACAGAGGAGGAAAGAGGAGGAACAGAGGAGGAAAGAGGAGGAAAGAGGAGGAAAGAGGAGGAAAGAGGAGCAGAGGAGGAAAGAGGAGGAAAGAGGAGCAGAGGAGAAACAGAGGAGGAAAGAGGAGGAAAGAGGAGGAACAGAGGAGGAACAGAGGAGGAAAGAGGAGGAACAGAGGAGGAAAGAGGAGGAAAGAGGAGGAACAGAGGAGGACCAGAGGAAGAAAGAGGAGGAAAGAGGAGGAACAGAGGAAGAAAGAGGAGGAAAGAGGAAGAAAGAGGAGGAAAGAGGAGGAACAGAGGAGGAACAGAGGAGGAAAAGAGGAGGACCAGAGGAAGAAAGAGGAGGAAAAGAGGAGGAAAAGAGGAGGAAAAGAGGAGCAGAGGAGGAAAAGAGGAGGAAAGAGGGGGAAAAGAGGAGGAAAGAGGAGGAAAAGAGGAGGAAAAGAGGAGGAAAGAGGAGGAAAAGAGGAGGAAAGAGGAGGAAAGAGGAGGAAAGAGGAGGAAAAGAGGAGGAAAAGAGGAGCAGAGGAGGAAAAGAGGAGGAAAGAGGAGGAAAAGAGGAGGAAAGAGGAGGAAAAGAGGAGGAAAAGAGGAGGAAAAGAGGAGGAAAAGAGGAGCAGAGGAGGAACAGAGGAGGAAAGAGGAGGAAAGAGGAGGAAAGAGGAGGAACAGAGGAGGAAAGAGGAGGAAAGATCCGGGGAACAGAGGAGGAAAGAGGAGGAACAGAGGAGAAAAGAGGAGGAACAGAGGAGGAAAAGAGGAGGAACAGAGGAGGAAAGAGGAGGAACAGAGGAGGAACAGAGGAGGAAAAGAGGAGGAAAGAGGAGGAACAGAGGAGGAAAAGAGGAGGAAAGAGGAGGAACAGAGGAGGAAAGAGGAGGAACAGAGGAGGAAAGAGGAGGAAAGAGGAGCAGAGGAGGAAAGAGGAGGAAAGAGGAGGAAAAGAGGAGGAAAAGAGGAGCAGAGGAGGAACAGAGGAGGAAAGAGGAGGAAAGAGGAGGAAAGAGGAGGAACAGAGGAGGAAAGAGGAGGAAAGATCCGGGGAACAGAGGAGGAAAGAGGAGGAACAGAGGAGAAAAGAGGAGGAACAGAGGAGGAAAAGAGGAGGAACAGAGGAGGAAAGAGGAGGAACAGAGGAGGAACAGAGGAGGAAAAGAGGAGGAAAGAGGAGGAACAGAGGAGGAAAAGAGGAGGAAAGAGGAGGAACAGAGGAGGAAAGAGGAGGAACAGAGGAGGAAAGAGGAGGAAAGAGGAGCAGAGGAGGAAAGAGGAGGAAAGAGGAGCAGAGGAGAAACAGAGGAGGAAAGAGGAGGAAAGAGGAGGAACAGAGGAGGAACAGAGGAGGAAAGAGGAGGAACAGAGGAGGAAAGAGGAGGAAAGAGGAGGAACAGAGGAGGACCAGAGGAAGAAAGAGGAGGAAAGAGGAAGAAAGAGGAGGAACAGAGGAAGAAAGAGGAGGAAAGAGGAAGAAAGAGGAGGAAAGAGGAGGAACAGAGGAGGAACAGAGGAGGAAAAGAGGAGGACCAGAGGAAGAAAGAGGAGGAAAGAGGAAGAAAGAGGAGGAAAGAGGAAGAAAGAGGAGGAACGGAGGAGGAAAGAGGAGGAACAGAGGAGGAACAGAGGAGGAAAGAGGAGGAACAGAGGAGGAAAGAGGAGGAAAGAGGAGGAACAGAGGAGGAACAGAGGAGGACCAGAGGAAGAAAGAGGAGGAAAGAGGAAGAAAGAGGAGGAACAGAGGAAGAAAGAGGAGGAAAGAGGAAGAAAGAGGAGGAAAGAGGAGGAAAGAGGAGGAACAGAGGAGGAAAAGAGGAGGACCAGAGGAAGAAAGAGGAGGAAAGAGGAAGAAAGAGGAGGAAAGAGGAAGAAAGAGGAGGAACGGATTAGTAAAGAGGAGGAAAGAGGAGGAACAGAGGAAGAAAGAGGAGGAAAGAGGAAGAAAGAGGAGGAAAGAGGACGAACAGAGGAGGAACAGAGGAGGAACAGAGGAGGAACAGAGGAGGAAAGAGGAGGAACAGAGGAGGAAAGAGGAGGAAAGAGGAGGAACAGAGGAGGACCAGAGGAAGAAAGAGGAGGAAAGAGGAAGAAAGAGGAGGAACAGAGGAAGAAAGAGGAGGAAAGAGGAAGAAAGAGGAGGAAAGAGGAGGAACAGAGGAGGAACAGAGGAGGAAAAGAGGAGGACCAGAGGAAGAAAGAGGAGGAAAGAGGAAGAAAGAGGAGGAAAGAGGAAGAAAGAGGAGGAACGGAGGAGGAACGGAGGAGGAAAGAGGAGGAAAGAGGAGGAACAGAGGAGGAACAGAGGAGGAAAGAGGAGGAACAGAGGAGGAAAGAGGAGGAAAGAGGAGGAACAGAGGAGGAACAGAGGAGGACCAGAGGAAGAAAGAGGAGGAAAGAGGAAGAAAGAGGAGGAACAGAGGAAGAAAGAGGAGGAAAGAGGAAGAAAGAGGAGGAAAGAGGAGGAAAGAGGAGGAACAGAGGAGGAACAGAGGAGGAAAAGAGGAGGACCAGAGGAAGAAAGAGGAGGAAAGAGGAAGAAAGAGGAGGAAAGAGGAAGAAAGAGGAGGAACGGATTAGTAAAGAGGAGGAAAGAGGAGGAAAGAGGAGGAAAGAGGACGAACAGAGGAGGAACAGAGGAGGAACAGAGGAGGAAAGAGGAGGAAAGAGGAGGAAAGAGGAGGAACAGAGGAGGACCAGAGGAAGAAAGAGGAGGAAAGAGGAAGAAAGAGGAGGAAAAGAGGAAGAAAGAGGAGGAACAGAGGAGGAACAGAGGAGGAACAGAGGAGGAACAGAGGAGGAAAGAGGAGGAAAGAGGAGGAAAAGAGGAGGAAAGAGGAGGAACAGAGGAGGAAAGAGGAGGAAAAGAGGAGGAAAGAGGAGGAACAGAGGAGGAAAGAGGAGGAAAGAGGAGGAACAGAGGAGGAACAGAGGAGGAAAGAGGAGGAAAGAGGAGGAAAAGAGGAGGAACAGAGGAGGAAAGAGGAGGAACAGAGGAGGAACAGAGGAGGAAAAGAGGAGGACCAGAGGAAGAAAGAGGAGGAAAGAGGAAGAAAGAGGAGGAAAGAGGAAGAAAGAGGAGGAACGGAGGAGGAACGGAGGAGGAAAGAGGAGGAAAGAGGAGGAACAGAGGAGGAAAGAGGAGGAACAGAGGAGGAAAGAGGAGGAAAGAGGAGGAACAGAGGAGGAACAGAGGAGGACCAGAGGAAGAAAGAGGAGGAAAGAGGAAGAAAGAGGAGGAACAGAGGAAGAAAGAGGAGGAAAGAGGAAGAAAGAGGAGGAAAGAGGAGGAAAGAGGAGGAACAGAGGAGGAACAGAGGAGGAAAAGAGGAGGACCAGAGGAAGAAAGAGGAGGAAAGAGGAAGAAAGAGGAGGAAAGAGGAAGAAAGAGGAGGAACGGATTAGTAAAGAGGAGGAAAGAGGAGGAAAGAGGAGGAAAGAGGACGAACAGAGGAGGAACAGAGGAGGAAAGAGGAGGAAAAGAGGAGGAAAGAGGAGGAAAGAGGAGGAACAGAGGAGGACCAGAGGAAGAAAGAGGAGGAAAGAGGAAGAAAGAGGAGGAAAAGAGGAAGAAAGAGGAGGAACAGAGGAGGAACAGAGGAGGAACAGAGGAGGAACAGAGGAGGAACAGAGGAGGAAAGAGGAGGAACAGAGGAGGAAAAGAGGAGGAAAGAGGAGGAAAAAGGAGGAAAGAGGAGGAAAAGAGGAGGAAAGAGGAGGAACAGAGGAGGAAAGAGGAGGAAAGAGGAGGAAAGAGGAGGAACAGAGGAGGAACAGAGGAGGAAAGAGGAGGAAAGAGGAGGAAAAGAGGAGGAACAGAGGAGGAACAGAGGAGGAAAGAGGAGGAACAGAGGAGGAACAGAGGAGGAAAGAGGAGGAACAGAGGAGGAAAGAGGAGGAACAGAGGAGGAACAGAGAAGGCACAGAGGAGGAAAAGCTCGGCCAAAATCTAAAATCTAAACACTTAAATTCATCCGAAAATGAGGTAAAAGTGGAGAAACGATCCGTTCTGCAGGAGAGGATTTTACTGCAGCGTCTGTGAGTTCAACCGGCCAATCAGAGGCCAGGAAACACACGCACCCACGGCAACCGGCCAATCAGAGGCCAGGAAACACACGCACCCACGGCAACCGGCCAATCAGAGGCCAGGAAACACACGCACCCACGGCAACCGGCCAATCAGAGGCCAGGAAACACACGCACCCACGGCAACCGGCCAATCAGAGGCCCGGAAACACACGCACCCACGGCAACCGGCCAATCAGAGGCCAGGAAACACACGCACCCACGGCAACCGGCCAATCAGAGGCCAGGAAACACACACGCACCCACGGCAACCGGCCAATCAGAGGCCAGGAAACACACGCACCCACGGCAACCGGCCAATCAGAGGCCAGGAAACACACGCACCCACGGCAACCGGCCAATCAGAGCGCACCGTTCACCGGCCGAACAAAGCCAGATGCCCTCCCCGTGGTTCAAACCGATGGTGAAAGGTCAGATTTCCCTCACGTCGGTGTCTTGCTCAGAGGCACGACGGCAGGGATCAGACGGTCCTGCACCGCCAGGCCCGGGTCTGGACCTGGATTCAAACCAGATCCAGGAGGATTTTAGAGGAAGTTTGGGTTTTGTAATTCAAGACGAGGAAAAGTTAATCCAAGAATTTCCTGGTTTAACCCTGAACAAACCAGGACTGAACCAGGACTAAACCAGGACTGAACCAGGACTAAACCAGGACTAAACCAGGACTGAACCAGGACTGAACCAGGACTGAACCAGGACTAAACCAGGACTAAACCAGGACTAAACCAGGACTGAACCAGGACTAAACCAGGACTGAACCAGGACTAAACCAGGACTGAACCAGGACTGAACCAGGACTAAACCAGGACTAAACCAGGACTGAACCAGGACTAAACCAGGACTAAACCAGGACTAAACCAGGACTGAACCAGGACTGAACCAGGACTAAACCAGGACTAAACCAGGACTGAACCAGGACTAAACCAGGACTGAACCAGGACTAAACCAGGACTGAACCAGGACTGAACCAGGACTAAACCAGGACTGAACCAGGACTGAACCAGGACTAAACCAGGACAAAACCAGGACTAAACCAGGACTAAACCAGGACTGAACCAGGACTGAACCAGGACTAAACCAGGACTGAACCAGGACTAAACCAGGACTAAACCAGGACTGAACCAGGACTAAACCAGGACTGAACCAGGACTAAACCAGGACTGAACCAGGACTGAACCAGGACTAAACCAGGACTAAACCAGGACTGAACCAGGACTAAACCAGGACTAAACCAGGACTAAACCAGGACTGAACCAGGACTGAACCAGGACTAAACCAGGACTAAACCAGGACTGAACCAGGACTAAACCAGGACTGAACCAGGACTAAACCAGGACTGAACCAGGACTGAACCAGGACTGAACCAGGACTAAACCAGGACTGAACCAGGACTGAACCAGGACTAAACCAGGACAAAACCAGGACTAAACCAGGACTAAACCAGGACTGAACCAGGACTGAACCAGGACAAAACCAGGACTAAACCAGGACTGAACCAGGACTAAACCAGGACTAAACCAGGACTAAACCAGGACTAAACCAGGACTAAACCAGGACTAAACCAGGACTAAACCAGGACTGAACCAGGACTGAACCAGGACTAAACCAAGACTGAACCAGGACTAAACCAGGACTAAACCAGGACTGAACCAGGACTAAACCAGGACTAAACCAGGACTAAACCAGGACTGAACCAGGACTGAACCAGGACTGAACCAGGACTGAACCAGGACTGAACCAGGACTAAACCAGGACTAAACCAGGACTGAACCAGGACTAAACCAGGACTGAACCAGGACTGAACCAGGACTAAACCAGGACTACAGAGAGCCTTGAGGAGTAAATGTTTCTGAGTTATTTCTGGACCAGACTGAACCTTCTCAAACAAACGAACAAAAATAAAGACGTCAGTTTTGGACCAAAGTCAAGAATGTGAGTCTGAAACGAGACCGGGTCTGAACCCGGTCTACACGGGGTCTAAACCAGGACTAAACCAGGTTAAAGTGAGGTCTAAACCAGGACTAAACTAAGACCAGACCAGGACTTAACCATGAACACACAGGGAGAGGAGGATGGGAGGGCATCTGACACATATCTAATGCTGTATTTCCTGTTTCCTTTTTAGGTCTGTACTTCCTGTGACATCATCGCATCATGCCTGAGGGGTCACGCCGCAGCAGCCAGAGAAAAGACTCAGGTACAAGATCTAAACCAGGACTGAACCAGGACTGAACCAGGACTGAACCAGGACTGAACCAGGACTGAACCAGGACTGAACCAGGACTGAACCAGGACTAAACCAGGACTAAACCAGGACTAAAACCAGGACTGAACCAGGACAGAACCAGGACTAAACCAGGACTGAACCAGGACTGAACCAGGACTGAACCAGGACTGAACCAGGACTAAACCAGGACTGAACCAGGACTGAACCAGGACTAAACCAGGACTGAACCAGGACTGAACCAGGACTGAACCAGGACTGAACCAGGACTAAAACCAGGACTGAACCAGGACTGAACCAGGACTGAACCAGGACTGAACCAGGACTGAACCAGGACTAAACCAGGACTGAACCAGGACTGAACCAGGACTGAACCAGGACTGAACCAGGACTGAACCAGGACTGAACCAGGACTGAACCAGGACTGAACCAGGACTAAACCAGGACTAAACCAGGACTAAACCAGGACTAAACCAGGACTGAACCAGGACTGAACCAGGACTAAACCAGGACTGAACCAGGACTGAACCAGGACTGAACCAGGACTGAACCAGGACTGAACCAGGACTGAACCAGGACTAAACATGAGTTTAATTGAGGTTTTAGTCAGAATTACCTCCACATTTTGCACAATTGAATCTGCAGGAGAGTTCGGTGGCAGGTTTGTGTGTGTGTGTGTGTGTTGTGTGTTTGTGTGTGTGTGAGTGTGTGAGTGTGTGTGTTGTGTGTGTGTGAGTGTGTGAGTGTGT